>JZKD02S1319139.1:0-11826 GCA_000966675.3 Picea glauca
TATACCTTGGAATGATCAGGTGTAGTGATATTATGAGTCTAAACACTAGTGATGAAGGGTATAACAATGGCAAAAAGTATGGGCAAAAAGGGTACAATATGTGGTCCTAACACTTTTCAGTCCAGTTAGGTGGGAAGAAAGTAGAGGTGGAAGTAGAGGTAGTTGATGTGCCTCTCGATTATAATCTGTTACTAGGTCGCAATTGGACCGATGCTATGGTCGTCATCGTATCGTCCATTTTCCATACACTTTTTTTTTCTCATCAAGGGGAGATCATGACTATCGACCAATTATCCTTTGTGTACTCTAGTCCTAATCCATATGTTGGACCATCGATCCCTATGATAAAAAATTCTCAATCGACAACTGAGAATATCGGTGTCAGAATGTATTCTTCCCTCATGGGTACTTTCAACTTTTCATAACCGTTTCACCACATTTACGCCATGTCCAGTAGGCCTGCATCAACCGGGAGGTCCATACCTTTCCGCACTTCCTATTTTAGTGATCTATGGACCCTACCTTCTCCAACTTCATCGAGTGAATGACAGTTTCATGCTAGCATGGCTATGCCACTATCGATAGCGAAGATTGCATATCAAGTTGTTCTAGACTCTTATGTCGATCCTGATTCTATTACCTTGTCAACAAATGAGGAGGATCATGTTCTTAGGCTTGTATGGGACACCTCATCATCATGCTCGTATGATTGCCTAGAGGAGACTTTTCCTTCGGATGAGGCCATCCTTGAAGCCATGAATGGTTCTGAGAGACCTTGGGATGATATGAATCATCAATCTTATTTTCTCCCAAGTCTTGAAAGAATCAAGCAAGATGATTTTCAGTCTACCTTGAGTGAGATAGTCAGTCATGCCATAGTTCCACTTGATACGCACAACATTTATGCTGAGGGAAATATGGTGAGTATTTATCCT
The DNA here is from genome assembly GCA_000966675.3 of Picea glauca. Taxonomy (NCBI): domain Eukaryota; kingdom Viridiplantae; phylum Streptophyta; class Pinopsida; order Pinales; family Pinaceae; genus Picea; species Picea glauca. Next base: position 936 of record JZKD02S1319139.1, read on the forward strand.
ATCGTCTTGATCGATATCTCTCATACCCCTGGAAAGATTGAGAATGTAAATATAGGTGTGGATTGTTCGCTAGAAGAAATTATGATCTACACCAAACTCTTCAAATAATTTCGAGATGTATTTGCTTGGTCATGTGAAGAGATGCCAAGGATCGACCCCTGTATTGTCGAACATGAGATTAGGACTTATCTAGATGCTAAAATTGTTCGACAACGTCTTAGAGATTTAAATCCTAGGAAGGCACTTGCTATTAAGGCAGAGGTGGAGAAGCTACTTAATGTTGGCTTCATCTACCTAGTTCCCTTGACCGAATGGGTATCCAACCCCATTCCCGTGAATAAAAGGCAAGGAACTATCCGTGTGTGTATGGAATTTTGTGACCTGAACAAGGCTTGTCCTAAAGATAACTTCCCCATGCCTTTCATTGATCAGATTCTTAATGAGTGTGTAGGAAGACATATATTTTATTTTATGGATGGATTTTCAGGATATAACCAAATCCAGATCAAACCTGAGGACCAACACAAGACGAAATTTATATGTCCTTGGGGTACTTTTTCATACCGGAAAATGCCTTTCGGCCTTAAAAACGTCGGAGAAACCTTCCAACTTGCCATGATTTTCTCTTTTCATGATCTCAAGCACATATTCAAAGCCTACCTTGATGATCTTGCTGCTTACTCTCGCAAGAGAGTGGATCATGTTATAGTACACCTTCAACTAGTTTTTGAAAGATGTCGTTACTATAGAATCTAGTTAAACCCTCATAAATTATTCTTCTGCATTAAGTCTAGTCGTCTCTTAGGATTTTTAGTTTCCAAGATCAGGATCATGGTAGATCCTCTTAAGGTCGAGGCAATCCTTCAGTTGCCTCCCCCGTGCACAATTAGACAACTTCAAGGTTTACAGGGGAAAGCTAACTTTCTACATCGTTTCATAGTGAACTATGCCAATATCACTAAGGGTTTCATGCACCTCTTGAAGAAATACACTCCTTTTATTTGGGATGAGTGAGCCCAGGAGTCTTTCGACACTTTGAAGAAAGCCTTGGTATCGACCCCTCTGTTGAAATCCCCTGATTACAGTAGAGATTACTTGTTGTATATTGTAGCATTTTCCGAGATGATTGGTATGGTTCTAGTTCAGGAGGATGATGAGCTCCATGAACACGTCATCTACTATATTAGTTGAAATCTATTCGGCCTTGAGCTTAATTAGTCTCACGTTGAAAAGCTAGCTTTGGTTGTTGTTCATGCAGTGCAACGTTTACGTCACTATATATTTCTTTGCAAAACTACTGTGGTTGTTGATGTCAATCCGTTTCAATACGTCATCACCAGGCGTATCATAAGAGAGAAATATAATAAATGGATTATCATCCTACAAGAATTTGATCTCGACTTTCCTTCGGCCAAGTCCAAGAAATCGCTAGTTTTTGCAGAGTTAATATCCAATTTTCCACGATTTGACGAGGATGTTATCCATGTCAATTCATTTGCAGACGAACACATTTTCCTTGTCTCGTCGTCTAACCCTTGGTATGGAGACATTGTTTTATATCTTCAAACCTTGAAGTTCTCTTAGCATCTCTCGTGAGATGATCGACGACGTGTTAGATATCAAGCCAAAAAGTATACCATCGTCGGTGACACTTCATATCGCCGAGGAATAGATAATATCTTGTGTCGTTTCTTAAATAACAAGGACATCGAGTCTGTCCTAAATGATTTCCACAAAGGGGCTCGAGGTGGTCACCTATCCGGGCTTGCGATGGTGCAAAAGATCCTACGAGTTGGTTATTTCTGGTCCACTATCTTCAAAGATTGTATCAAAGAGGTTAAGAAGTTTCATCCCTACTAGATGTTCACTAGGAAAATGCACTCGCATCCAACCCCTCTTCACCCAGTCATTACCGTCGGTCCCTTCACCAAGTGGGGGGTAGATTTCATCGATTGCAACCCAACTTTGGCTGGGGGGAACCAACATATTATCGTGGTCATCGATTACTTCACTAAGTGGGCCGAGGACATGTCTACTATAAAATACGATGGGAAGACTGCATCCTTCTTCATGTTCAACCAAATTATCACCTGGTTCGGTATCTTGAGTGAGATTGTCACTGATCATGGTAGTCACTTTCATAATGAAATGATGATAGAACTACCATCTAAACTAGGGTTTAGACATGGTCATTCATCCCCTTATTACCCCCAATAAAATGGACAAGTAGAGGCCGTCAACAAGTCTCTCAAGACCATTTTGCAAAAAAAATTCAGTCGGAGTAACTCCAATTGGCACATCATGCTATATCTCGCACTTTGGGCATACCAAACCTTGATTAAAACTGCCACTGGTTTTTCCTCTTTTCACTTAGCGCACTTTGTGGAGTCAATTCTTCCCATTGAATGGGAAATCCCTTCTCTGAAGTTGGAAGTCGAGCTCCTACCTGACACTTCGGATTTAGAGCGATGCCTTATGCACCTAGAGAGTCTTGATGAGTAGCGTTGGGATGCCTTTACGGCTATTGAGGAAAACAAGAAACGTGTTAAGGTTCAGTATGAAAATACTGTCTGTCCCCAGTTTTATACTGAGGGTGACTTGGTCCTCTTATATGATCAAGCGAAAGAACTGCTAGGGTAAGGAAAGTTTAAACCCATCCAGTACGGTCCTTACATCATGCGACGGGTCCTAGAAAAAGAATCCTATGAGTTGGAATATGATGAAGGGAATAAGTTGGCCGAGCCTAGAAATGGGCTCTACTTGAAAAGGTACTACGCTTGAGCCCTAGGCTTGGGCGAAACTCTTTGTATACTAATGTAAATTTAGTGTATATACATCTCTTTTTTCCTTTTCTTTTATCTTTATCTTGCTTATGGAATTTTCCCTTCATTGGCAGATGTCAATGGAGTCTTCGGTCTACCTAAGATTCAGAGACAGAGCCAATCGTCATACACAGAGCTTGGCTTCTGCCGCTTGGGTGGTTTACTCACCTGAGGGTTTGCTGGTATCATCAGTTAGTGCATGCCTAGGGACATCCACGAATAATGTGGTCGAATATAGCGTCATCATAGAACTTTTGTGTGATTTTATCTCGCATGGTATTCTCTCTTTAGAAGTTCGTCGGGATTCCCAGTTAGTAGTATGTTAGTTGAACGACTATTACTGCGTGTGTGATCCTACTTTTCTCCATCGATTCCTACGGGTATGTCTTTTAGAACGACAATTCGATTTTATTACATATTATCCCATTCCTAGGAGTTCCAATCATGTATTTGATGCCTATGCTAACTATGTTTTAGATTGGCATTTATCACATTAATAAAGAAAATAAAACCATTAACTCAATGTACACATTGTAAGATATAAGTAAAGCCGAAGATCCCTTTATATATTTCAAAAATATGGTGTTTATATTACAAAAATTGGGGCTAAAACCCTCAAAATACATATACAATCGATATACATATCCCAAGACATCTACGACTATGGCACCAGATGTGCATCATGATAGAAAACCATGGTGTTTGCAAGACGCCGAAAGATTTGTACCCATTCTCTAGGTACACTAACCACCTATCGTTGCATGGCTTCAAATAGATCCTTTACCTGAACCATAGGAATCATCTATGTCAAACGAGACAAGTTACCCTACACATTCTGTAGGACCCTATCTGCTTCTCCTCCCACCACCTCATTTCCCTGGTTCCTCCATATATGTCGAAGGAGTCCCTCTGGTCATCGTGGACCCACATCTACAATTACACATGTATCTAGTTAATATTCAAACACCATTCAAAAATATTTTTGTTCCTTAAATACAAAAATACAAAAAAAATTGAAATACGTAAAATATTTTTACCTATGGCGCCATAGGCGGCCCCTGGTGGAAGCAACATATCTAGGTGTCCTCTGAAATCGATCCCCGCATATGGATAATCATCCAGAGCAATGATTTGTCTTTGCCACGAGAATAAAAAATCATCATTGTAGGGTGTCGACACCCTACCTCCCCCCTGTCGTTTCATGACTTCAATCCACCGTGCCATAGCTGGATCATGTGGTCCCCTAGGAAGGATTTCCAATCTAGGTCCCAGACTTGGATCCCGCTTGAAAAAGAAGATGCAAATAATAGAGGCAAACCCGAAGTTTCACTTCCCCCCCTGTTTTCACTCTGTCAACTGACCTTTCATATTGGTCAGCAATGAGGTACACCAATCATAGACAGTGGGTCTCTCACAATCCACTACATAAAACATAAGCGATCTCGATGCTTGATGCAACGAGGCCGAACCTATGATCCTAGTAAGCACGAGAAAAATGATCTTCAAACTAAGGTTACTCATTTCCCAGATGGGGAGTTGACTTCCCACCATGAGAGTCCCTGATACACAGTAGGCTTCAATATACTCTTCGAACTTCATCCCACTCCCTGCTCCACATGACTTGAGGTCCACAACCTCTCCTCGGCATGATAGACCAGTCAAGAAGTAGATATCCTCTGCTTCGATCCTTAACGGTTGTCCATCAAGGATAAATCTCTCGCTATGAGGATCAAAATAACCCACCAACATTTTCAACAACCTCACTTGGGCCCTCATTCCTTTGAGAGCCCAAAACTTGTACAAACCACATATTTTTAAAGCTGCTTGAGCCACCGAATCCCGATCCACAACTGCATCTACCTCCTCATGCTATCGCTCTCTCCATTCCAAGACCATCCTGCAAAAAACAAATCAATTCTTTGGTTAAGAAACTTTTTTTTTGCCAATTGCGTACATATATGCGGCTTACTTTCCCACAACCGCGTGTAGGGCTCAATACATGATCACTATGGTTAACACATGGGTGTATACCTAGTCGTACACACGACCTACGCAAGGAAACCCGCGTATACCTAAAATCCTAATATATGCCCTCAAAAACAAAAAAAATGGAAACCTAATTCAAAAATGTAATCCACTGAATTTGAAGAGGATGAGATGAAGAGTTACCTAATCCAGACGGTTCGTGATTTCGTTTCCCGATGCTCTCGCAATCGTCGTTTGAATCCTGGAGGTATTTTTGGTCCAAATTGCACTATTTGGGAAAAAATCAAAATGATACAATAATTTTTTATTTTATTACTACTTATAAATTATTTTTACCCACTTTATATAGTTTCATGCTATTTTCTAACCTAATGGACTAACTCAAGAATTGTTTTAAGCTAGTTTTGTAGTTTTGACTCAGTTTTCTTGCGGATTTCAATGTCATGGTTGGTCGTTCGTCTCCTCAGGCATGTATTTTCATAACCTAGCATATAGGATAGGTATTTATTCCATCGTGCGTTTCGCATTATCCTCCCACTAACACTTTTTACGCCTTAGGTACAGACCCATTTATTGCGATGCATGACTCCTCATCTGCTATAAGTAGCATCGTTAATAAATGGTAGAGACTTGAGAAACATGGGTACCCTAGTTAGATACTTTTTTTCATTTGGTGCCCATGCCGAATTTTTCCCTTGGGACTGGGAGTCCATTATAATTCGATACATGACTTTATGATGAACCTCATTTCTCATTCATACACATGTGGCCTTATTACCCGAGGACTCCCAAACACGTGTCTTAATTAAGCTCTTTTTCGACTCGTGTAAAAAACTGAAAAGATTTCCGAGTGATTTGTCCCTTTCACACTCGTTAAAATTGGATTTGAAAGGTCATGAGTCTTAGTTAAGCTCTTTTCTAACTCATTATCAAAAATAGAAAATATTGCCGAGTGAACTTGTCTTTTTCACACTCGTAAATTGGATTTGAAAAGATGTCTATTTGGCACAAGTTTACCCTTTTTTACACCAAGTAGACTAAAAGATATAAAAAAGGACATTTTTTGGCATTAAGTTGTGCTTGCATCTCATGCCCTCACTTGCAGTATTGAGCCTTTAGCTGGTTCTCGATTTGTGTTATAAACCATTTCCTAAGAAGTTTTTGCATCCTCAACCAAGCATAGCCTTGTTTATATCCTTCGCAATTTGACACCCTATACCCTCGAGGGAACATCACCCCAAGTGTCCATCTCCCTCATGCATTCCCCTGCATTGAGCATAGGTACGTTCCACTGCTGGAACTAGTTTTTCTTACTTGCGACACTCATTCCCTCCTCTTTATCATAACATTCATTTGTTATGAAAAAAAAAAAATACGGATGGGAAGGGAGTACTATATTGTAATTGGCAGTAGTCGTGTCGCCTTTGAACATAGCACAAAGTTATTGAGTACTTGCATCCTCATAATTTTGGTTTTAGCATGGCCTTAGGAAGTTGATCTACTTACAGAGTTTTCTCTACCAACTGGTTACTCTTCCAGTCCCTATAGAGAACATTATTGATGCCTCTTGCATCTAATAGTCACATCATTGAGTCTATGTTGTCGTAGTCCACCATGTCTTATTCTCTTGTTCAAAGGAATTCTATCAACCCGCGTCGGCCACTCCTAAAAAATATTGAATTTGCATGTTGGCTATACCCTCAGTTTGTCTCAGAATCACATAATACTATGGTCTTATTATGCATTCTGGTCCTACTTTCATCATTGGTAGGTCACCTTGAACCCAAGAATTGACACTTCATCATTGATTGTTGACTGGGTGGTTTCCCTTTTGTTCGACGACAAGAAAACTATTCACACTTTGGGATTTGTGAAATGTCTTGGTTTCCATTAGACTTATTGGTGGTTTCCTCGCCTATGTCTGTAGTTTTCATCATTGGCTTCTATTCAGAGGGTCTTTTAGTATACCGCTTGCACTTGGTACATGCGAAAGATGCACATGGTCGTTGGTTTGTGAACATGTTATTCATCCAATCTCCACCAAATCATGAAGCTCCTACTTTGTTCCTCGTGATGACTTATAAGAGATTCCTTAATGCTCTCCTTTCATCGGGCCTCTTTCCATCGACTTCAATTCATTTATTCTGGATATGGGACCTAGATTTTTGTGAGTGCCTTGAGGCTTGCAGTTATTAGTGGCAGGATATCTCGCCATTGACAGATGGGAATACATCAATGTCCCCTGATCAATGGATTTCTCAAGTGTTCAATACCAAATACTTTATTCACACTTGTAGAAATGTACTCAGTGCCTTGATACCTACTTTCATTATTGGTAGGTTGTCTCATGTTTGTTAACGATATTCCTCAATGACCGATAATCAAATGATGTCTCATCATGTTCGACCTCAAATCCATTTTTCACATGATGTAGACTTGCACCTTGGTGGATTATGTAGAAGACTTGAAGACATCACTATGTGGCTGTAGCTTTCCTGAGTTGTTTCTTTTCTTTCATTGGACCAACACCTGTTTGACTTTAGTGATCATGGGAGATCAGATTGTACTTCATGGCATACATATATCTTCAGATTGATTTTGAGACTGGTTTCATTGGGCCTTGTTCGTGACTATGACAACTTTTGGCATACAACCGCATTTGTATTTGCCTATTCATGACCATGAACACTTGTTTGGTATATTTTCCACATGGATCTGCATTGTATTCTTGGCATCCATGTATGTAAAGTCAATACATAATGTAATAAGAAATTTAGTTCATCTATTTGGTTCTCTACCACTCCACTTCTGGGTTATTTATAATGTATTTCGGCCATCGCAGATACTCCTCTGATCTCAAACATTAGGGGGCATCTGTTATAGTGAGTTTTTCCTCACCATTACTATCTTTCACAGAGGGCCTTTTTCCATTTCCCTATGCAGACTTGTCATCCTTTTTGATGAATCCAGAGCCAAAAATATATTTTTTTCCACATATATGCTCCCTATTAGTTATGCAAGATGCACATATGTTGGTTGCTCCACTACAACCCGTGTACATCGGGATTTGTGCCAGAAAATAAAAAAATGAATTCGGGTTTCCATGTCACGATAGAAGATATATGATCCTTGGCCTTCCACATACTGGAAACGTTCCGACTCAACCCTTCAGTTTCATTTTGAAGGCTATAATAGAAAAATTTTGAGCTATGGAAAAGAAGAGAAAGCATTCAACTTATAGAGCAAAGTTACTCTGGAGAAATTACTTCATATTGAGTCTGCATCCCTTTGTCCCTCAAGTCTAAACACATTGTTCAACCCCCAATCATTTTCCCTATTGTTGAGAGAACCTCATTGATTCTCTCTTGTGAGCTTGCCTTTGGTGGAGGATTGAAGTGGTGGAGGCCTAGTTGGAAGGAAATTGTTTTATTGGCTTCGAACCGTGCCAACATGGAAGTTTGTAATGTTACACTTCTACTGATCAATTATTAATAGAAATACTCCTTTCCCTTCTTATTGGTATATTGCAAATGTATGATTATTATCCATGGGCATGTTTGTAATTTTTATTGATGGATTGTGCTATCTAATGTGTTAACCCCTTTATATCATCACTATATACTTTCTCTTCTCGTTTGTTAAGAACTTATTGCAAGTATAAAGATATGGGTCGAAGTGCTCAATGGTGGAACATCATCAAACGTTGGATCGAGGTAGGCCTCTTTCTTATCTTGCACATTAGTTTATATATCATATGTTGGAATTGAGTTGATTTCTGCAGTCATACCTGTCTATTGTGGTTTACCCTTGGCCATAGAGAGTTTTTCCCTCGTAACAATAGTGATATTTATTTATACCCTTTATGTCACTTCCTTTTAACATTAGGGATGACATGTATTTTCTGCTTCAATTCACATTTTCGTCTTCAAAAATGCATTTCTCATCAATCGTGAGGATCCACATGACGTGCCACATGCCACCAGAAGAGGCATGACTTATACTATCCATCCATGGGTGTTGTATCTACATGTGTAATTTCCTTCATGTATATTTACTTCAATCAACTGTGGGGTCCAAAAGCCAATGAATAGGGTTGACATCAATGGCAACAACCAATCTTCCAACACTTATCTTCCATGGAGCGAGGACAAAGGATCCATAACAACATTTGTTCATTTGTGAGACAATATGAATTGAAATAAAATCCAATATGATGATGAAAATATTATGCATTTGGAAACGACATTCATAGATTGTGAATTATTATGGTGCATGAAATATCAGACTATGACACTTGAGGGACATACTAGAACATTGGCATAGGTAAGGAAATATCTATTGAAAGAGTTTCACAAACATAAATCCAAGTCAAAGTACATTACATAGTTGAAGGAGATAAAAAATATAGTAAATGAATTAGTGTGGGACTACGATCAAATATTTAATATACCGAAGGATCGATTGATGTTCCAAATTCTAGATGAACAACATAGAGAGTGGTTTATTCTAGGATTGTTGTTTCATATATGTTTCCCTTTGATGCAGCAGAAGATAGTATTGTAGTCAAAAGCCTTAGAAATTTCAATGAAGTTAGAAGTATCCTCGGTAGGAGAAAATGATATGGGGATGGCTCAAGTGCAGTTGCAGTTAGAAGTGATGACTATTCAGTTGCACGATCTTGCGAAAGGTAAAGAAAAGAACAAGGAGGTATGGTGCACCACATTTAGAATAGAAGGACACCATAAGAATGAATGTTTGTATTTTCAACAATATTTGAATACATGAGCTCTGGATCCATTGGGGTTATGGTGCGAGATTTGTAAGATGATGGGTCACCACCCTCATAATTTCCCATTGATGTAGAAGTACCATAGTACTGCGAGAAATATATTTTCTAACTTTTACAATTTTGTCGAAAATGAAGAGAAGGATTGTCACGCATTTGATTTGATGAGAGAGTGCACTGCAAATGCATATAGAGTCCAAGGAGAAGAATCCAAAGGAGGAGTGCCACAGTATAATACTCCAAGAGGTTATAATCAAGAAGGAAGAGGAGGGTTCAGAGGCCGCAAAAATGGAGGATTATACATAGGTAGAGGACCTATTATATGTTATAATTTTAATCAGCCTGGACACTTAGCGTGAGACTGCCTGAATCCCTACACGACATGTACATATTGAAAACAACTAGACCATGCGACAGAGGATTATCCATAATTGATCACAAAATGGAAAGAAAAGAGGAATGAAAATTCACAGATGATAGCAATAGAGGTGCATGATGAACAACCTAATATAGCAGTGATTACATGTGGAGGAACCAAAACTAGAACTTTTGTGACATATCAAGGAAATAAGATCCACCAGTGGGTCAGGAAAGCAACAGAGCCTCAACCGTTGTTTGACCCTAGGAAGGAGAAAGAGACGTATACAAAAGAAAGCAAGGAAGTGATAGGAACATAATGGATAGCCTTGACTTTGACCGTGCCACCTTTGTATGGCATACCACCAATGTATGATATGCCACCAATATATGACCATTCATAAAGGCAACTTGACAAGGTAAGCACTTTGAATAATTTTCTAAAAAGTTGTTTATAGTTAATGAAAGATGATTCTACTTTGAATATGTTGTGCGGAATGATTGACCGTTTCACCCAAGAGAAAGAGATACATGTCTCACATAGAGAAGTTAACCAAGTGCATCGTAAGAAGAGAACAAATAGGGAGTTTCGACTCAATGCGTGGATAGGAAACTACAAAATGGAAAATATTATTGTGGATCTAGGATCCGATGTGAATGTAAACCTAAGGTAGATGTGGGAGATGATGGGCTAGTCGAAGTTGATTTTTTCACCTATCCAGATGAGACTAGTGAACCAACATATTATTGTTCCAGTTGGAAGTTTGAAAGGGGTAAGTGTTAGCATTGATGGAGTGTTCATCTTGGCCGATTTCGAAGTGATAGAGATCATATATGGAAGTGTTGATTTTTCTGTTTTCCATATCTGATAATTATTTCCTTATGATTTCAAATAGATTTTAATGTCACTGTTATCATAAAATAATTAATGAAAATTTCA
>JZKD02S1319150.1:0-11826 GCA_000966675.3 Picea glauca
GATCTCAACAAACACTACAGAGACCTAAGAAGGCTCAACAATCTTCAAATCCCACCCAATAGTCACTAAACCAAACAAACAAGCAAGGGGAAGTGGTATATGTGATTGTTCAGGAGAATGGAGCATATATACACTTCTTGTAGTGAGACAGAAAGAGTGTATACGCGACTGTCAAGGAAAAAAGGGAGTATAAGATTTAAAACAAGGTTAGGCAAGGGAAAAAGGCTGAAAACTCAGACTCGGAGTGAAAAGAATCTATCAAACAGTGATACGACAAGAAATACAAAGGAAAAAGAGCAATGTAAGAAGAAAAAGTACTTCAACCCTTAGAAGTAAGAACTCTCCCCAGTGGAGTCACCATTTCTATTACAAGGAAAAAACTCTCTATGGCCAAGGGTAAACCACAACAGACATGTATGACTGAAGAAATCAACTCAATTCCAACATATGCTATATAAACTAATGTGCAACATAAGAAAGAGGCCTACCTCGATCCAACGTTTGATGATGTTACACCATTGAGCACTTTGACCCAAAGCTTTATACCTACAAGAAGTTCTCAACATTCAAGCAGAGCAAGTACATAGTGATGATATAAAAGGGGTTAGCACATCAGATAGAATAATCCATTAATAAACATTACAAACACGCCCATGGATAATAATCATATATTTGCAAGATACCAATAGGAAGCGAAAGGAGTATTTCTATTAATAATTGATCAGTAGAAGTGACAACATTACAAATTTTTGTGTCGGCACGGTTCAAAACCAAGAAACCAAGTTCCTTCCAACTGGGTCTCCACCACTTCAATCCTCCACCAAAGGCAAGCTCATAGGAAAGAGGCAATGAGGTCCTCTCAACAATAGGGAAAGAGATTGGGAGTTGAACACTGTGTTCAGACTTGAGGTACAAAGGGATGTAGACTCAATATGAAGTAATTTCTCCAGAGTAACGTTGCTCTCAAATTTGAATGCTTTCTCCTCTTTTCCATAATTTGAAATTGTGCTCTTATAGCCTTCAAAATGAAACTGAAGGGCCGATTTAGAATGTTTACAATATATGGAAGGACAAGGATCAAATATCTTTCGTCATAACATGGAAACCCGACCTTATTTTGTATTTTCTGCCACAAATCCCGATATACGCGAGTTGTAGTGAAGCAGCAAGTGTATAAACATCTTGTATAACATATAGGGAGCGTATATGTGGAAAAATGTATATTTTAAGCTCTGGATTCATCAAAAAGGGATGACAAGTCTACATAGGGAAATGGAAAAAGGCCCTCTGTGCAAGATAGCAATGGTGAGGCAAATCTTTCTATAACAATGACCACAGCCTAAAGGCTCAAAACCTATGAACTATAAACCTTATGACTCAAAAAAAAACCAAAGTGAATCTTTTTGACCCCTACAATTCTATGTGCTAACATATGGCTCCACAGGGGATGGATACCTCCCTGTGATGCTCCAAGGACATGCAGTTCTAGTGCCTTATCCATCGGGAAAGGAGTTATTATTGATCTACTGCAAACCAATAAATTAAAAGAAATAAAAATTCTCATATGATGAGATTATTTCCCTACTTCTAACCTTATCTTTGATATTGTTTATTATGTGACATCAAAAATCCAATGCATCCATGCAAGGACCTTGTCTATTGATTGAATTTCTTGCATAACCCTACTTAATGACAATTCAAACTAAAAAATAAATCCAATCTGAAAACTCATCCACTTTGAGGAACCAATTCCACTGACTGATTGTAGGTAACTCATACACGTCTCTTTCTCTCATGTTTCCAACATAAATTTGAAAGGATATTGAAGCATATGTGTGGATATCACTTGTTGATCAATAAAAAGTAAAGGACAACATGTGTCTATAGTTCCTTCTTGTTCACAAGTATATAGTAATGTATAAGCTTCTTTCTTCACTGTATCCTTTTCTTCGAATACTGATTTTTCTTGTTCTAAGTTTTCAAATGCAAGATCATTCTCAGAACAAAAGGAAACAATTTTATTATTTTCTTTATCATGAATTTCAACCTCAATAAAATTATCCATATATAGAACCATAGGATCACTATGAACATGGAAAGGTTGTTGTTGACTTATAATGTTATCCTTATGTTCCAAAAAACTTGTGTGATTTTGCATATCAACTCTTTCTTCTCTATAAGAAACTTCAATTTTTTCTTTCAAAATATTAAATGAAGAAAAGCATAAGGGAAATGACATACCTCTAGCTAAGTCACAATTTCCCTATGACAGAGGTCATAAATGTCATAAATGGGCTGACTATTTTCATAAGACTATTGAAAGAATCATTTTCTAGATGAAATCATATTTCTAATATTTTTTTGAAATGAGCCTCATCGTAGTTATTTTAATCATCATATACAGGTAAACAAAAGGCTTCCTAAATACCATAATTAACAAAATTAGAGACAACATCTTGCTCCTCAACATATTTCTCTACCAACTACTCCTCATGACATCTTTCTTGTTCATGTTCACTGCCAACTATGTCTCCATTCCACTCCTCATCCTTAACTTGATTTGAAAATTTTCCACGGGATTTGAGATTGTCCTCAACCTATTGAGCATCAATGAACATTTTCTTCAAGCTGACAAAACTCTTTTCTAGGAGAAGAAGAGAAAAATTTGGATGAAGAGTTGTTACATAACACAGTCTAGCAATAGCTTCAGGAAGTTGGATATGTAAAGGAATGTTGCAATAAAAACTATAAAATATCCTATTGAAAATAGAAAGAGCTTCATCCTCCCCTCTTTTCAAATCATAAAAATCAGCTAATTACTGGTCAATATATTTGTTCTCTCCCCAGTACCTTGAAAATGCACCAAATAACTCAGCCCACAAACCAATGGAACCAGTCTCTAAATTTTTAAACCACAAAGTAGCATCTCCAACCAAAGATTTGGAAAATAACCTCATAACAACATCCTCATGCATGATTTCCAAATTGTCAATGACATTCTGAAAAGCTACCAAATTCTTCTCAACTATAATATCATCTTCTCCAACAAAAAGAGGAAGATATTCTAAAAACCTAAGAGGGTAAGGCTGAAGAGTAGATGGTATATTTAAAGGTTTGATCATTTTTTCTCTTTTTCTGGACTGAACATTAGTAGGATGAAGTGAGATTCAGTGAATTGATTGCAAATTCCAGCAGTGGTGGTAGAAGATGGTACTATGATCAAATAAGGTGGTGAATCAGTCATATCATTCACCTGGTTACATGGATGATCATGTTCATGAAGGATTTGAATAGAAACACTATTCTCATATGTTTCAGATGAAGGACTAGGGTCAACATCAACTATGTAATAAGAATGTAGATCTTATTCTTTCAAAGAGGGATATAAAGTAGTGGGTTTGTGGTCATCAAAATAAACAAAGAAAATGATGATTCTCCTAATATATGAAGGAAAGGATAGGAAAGAACTGATAAAAAAGAATATGAGCTCTTGAAGGAAACAAATATATTGATACATGGACTTCCTATTTCTTCCTTCCATTTTCTATTTGAGCTCATTCCTCAGTGGATTTCTATAACTTGATTTGAATCACCAATAGATTCTTCAAATTTGTGGAGTCACCATGGTGAAAAAAATGCAGTCTTTTCTATCGCCAATCCTTGCTCACCATCAAGAACTAGTAGTAATCTATGTCATACAACCTAGGGAAGATATTCAACCTCATCCCCAACAATAGGGCCAAATATGTTATCACTAAGAGTCACACTTAGACTGTTGTAAGTGTAATCAAAGTACCCATCAGAATGATTAGATTTGGATGAGTGATTATATTAAAAAATGGATCAAACTAATAAGGTTCAAAGCCTGATCTAATGCACATAATTCCAAAGACTATATTCCAACAAAAAGGGCTATCATAATCTCTAACCAACACATATTTGAAATATGAATAAAACAAAATGAAGAAAAACATCAAGATGAACCATCAATTTCACATCATGCTTGATTGACACATTCATATGGCTGAAATTTGATTAATTAGGTTCCTTCTAAATATGAAATAAAGATTTGCTCCAAGAAGAGATGCTTCACAAAATACACAGTAAATAATCCATTGCATAGCTATACTAACAAAGTTGTTGATAAATCCTGTATCAATCATTATTCCATTAGATAAATAAGACAAATAAAATGAACAAAGAAAGTAGCATGAGATGATCTTTAACTACACAAGAATCCTCCATCTAGATATACAGAGTCTGAGAGTTTACAAAATAGAAACATCCTTTTTCCTACCACTCCAACCCTTTCCTTATCAAAATCCACTTCCATGTATAGTGAATAATCTCTATATACCCTAAGAAGGTCAAAACCAAGGTGCTACATAGGATCCTCCTCCATTTAGGAGTCTTGTTACAAAAGATTCCAAAAAAAACCTTACAAATTCCTATTTTTTGGGATCTTGTCTATTGAGATAAATGTCTTTTGAAACAGGTCATTATACTTGATTAAGAGATAGAACACATGTCCCTCATATCCAACTAACTCCTAGGAGACCATTCAAACCTTCTCTAACAACTCACAGTCTTCCCATAGCTCTAATTTTCCAAACTATTAGAGTTCACAACACCTTTGACAACATGCGTTGTGAACTTTCCTGTAGGTGATGTTTTTAGATTTTCTCAAAAACTACGAAATGGGTTGGGCATATTTTTTGTCAAAAATTCAAACACATCATTTTTTTCTTCCACACTAAATTTCAGAGGAACCAATATTGGAATTCAAAATTTATGATCAAAACAATCCTCTATTGTGTGTTAATGCTTAGAAACTATCATAAATTACCCATTCACATTGTCGGCACTCAGAACTTTCCTGCAGTGGCATGTTTCACTTTTGCAAAGCTTCAACACCTCAAAAATTATTCCAGGAATCCAGAAATGCTGCAAAAACTTCATTATCTTGATGTAATAAAGGTCAATATTAATAAGGCCTTTCAATATATTGTTCTACAATATTTTCAGATGTAATAAAGGTCAATATTAATAAGGCCTTTCAATAAAATAGAATAAGGTGGATGTAAGAAGACCTCATAGAAGTTTTTGCTTCTAGAAGGATCTTCCTATAGATGCTTTTTTTTAGTATAAATAGGAGTCGAGGTTATGAGAACCCTATCTTGGATATTATTGTAATAGAGCTCTACTCAACTGGAGGTTGCCCCCTCGAAGAGGCCTTTGAACATTGCTTTTAGATTCAAAGTGTTATTTCTATTATTAGTCTCTTATCATTTCAGTGCTATTGCGGTGATTGTTCTGGTTATATTGTTGTTAATATGTCATTTCTAGCATTTTATTTTTGTTCTGCATACATTTTATATTTGGTATATTACAAGTGGTATTTTCTAGCACTCTCCTCGACAGAAAGTGTGGGTTAATTTTTTTTTCAGGGTAGATACATACTCCGATGTCTTTAAGCCACAAAGATCTGTCACTACGCACATAAGCCCACAGTTAAGGGATTCATACATGCAGGAAATACAAGTGGTACTTAAGCGCACCTCTGTTGGCCACCCTTGTAACCCATGTTGGTACCCCTTCAAGTGGTAGCGCATCAGACAACACCTGTGTACGGATCGACCTAGATTACCTGAAGCCATCTTTAGATAAACCGATCGGCCGCCTGACTTCTATAGTGTCACTGAGAACAACACTTGGGAAGATACTCTATAGTACATGGGTAGTCGGGTAGTACGGATAAGGGTATGGTCTATCCTCCTTAGTTAGTGCCCTGAGATATTGGGTCGAGTACTACTGTTGGACCCTGCACGTATATCAAAGAGTTATAGCATAGGGAAAACCCTTGTCTATAGAACCCTTGAATACCTAACCCTTAGGGACAAAAACATAAAAAAATTAAAACAGACAAGATCTATTGCTGCACAACTGTGTTCGGGTTGCCAAGTAAATACACATTTCTTTATCGTTAAGCATTTGGGAATTTCCTCTCTACAGTATTCTTTAGATCAGAGTCTAGAATTTTTTTCACCATTATTTGAGACCTATTCCATTGGATTCATCTCTTTTCCCTTATCACATTCATCCATATCATTTTTTGGAAAAAAATTTGACCCCGCCCGCTCCTTTTCAGTTCCCCCATCCTCATGGCCCATACCCGTAGCCAAGACTTGGAAGCTCGCAACAACACCTTGCAATATGGCCTCATCAAAACCCAACAAGAAGTGAAACAACTCAATGCCCATGTTGCAGCCATCAATACAACCATACAGTCCTCAATGGAGGAAATAAAAAAAGACCTCACCACCCATCTTGAATCAGTATTTTCAGCACTCTGCACCAAACTGCATATCCCTACAGATAAACCTTCCTCTTCCTCACCTTCATATCCTGAAGGTGACCATTCCTCTCATTCCAATAACTTTTAGAACCATCACTTTCAACGTGACCTACGCCTTCCGCGGGTGGATGTGACCAAATTTGATGGCTCGGACCCCACTGGTTGGGTAACCCAAATGGAACATTATTTCTCNTGAGGCAAATCTTTCTATAACAATGACCACAGCCTAAAGGCTCAAAACCTATGAACTATAAACCTTATGACTCAAAAAAAAACCAAAGTGAATCTTTTTGACCCCTACAATTCTATGTGCTAACATATGGCTCCACAGGGGATGGATACCTCCCTGTGATGCTCCAAGGACATGCAGTTCTAGTGCCTTATCCATCGGGAAAGGAGTTATTATTGATCTACTGCAAACCAATAAATTAAAAGAAATAAAAATTCTCATATGATGAGATTATTTCCCTACTTCTAACCTTATCTTTGATATTGTTTATTATGTGACATCAAAAATCCAATGCATCCATGCAAGGACCTTGTCTATTGATTGAATTTCTTGCATAACCCTACTTAATGACAATTCAAACTAAAAAATAAATCCAATCTGAAAACTCATCCACTTTGAGGAACCAATTCCACTGACTGATTGTAGGTAACTCATACACGTCTCTTTCTCTCATGTTTCCAACATAAATTTGAAAGGATATTGAAGCATATGTGTGGATATCACTTGTTGATCAATAAAAAGTAAAGGACAACATGTGTCTATAGTTCCTTCTTGTTCACAAGTATATAGTAATGTATAAGCTTCTTTCTTCACTGTATCCTTTTCTTCGAATACTGATTTTTCTTGTTCTAAGTTTTCAAATGCAAGATCATTCTCAGAACAAAAGGAAACAATTTTATTATTTTCTTTATCATGAATTTCAACCTCAATAAAATTATCCATATATAGAACCATAGGATCACTATGAACATGGAAAGGTTGTTGTTGACTTATAATGTTATCCTTATGTTCCAAAAAACTTGTGTGATTTTGCATATCAACTCTTTCTTCTCTATAAGAAACTTCAATTTTTTCTTTCAAAATATTAAATGAAGAAAAGCATAAGGGAAATGACATACCTCTAGCTAAGTCACAATTTCCCTATGACAGAGGTCATAAATGTCATAAATGGGCTGACTATTTTCATAAGACTATTGAAAGAATCATTTTCTAGATGAAATCATATTTCTAATATTTTTTTGAAATGAGCCTCATCGTAGTTATTTTAATCATCATATACAGGTAAACAAAAGGCTTCCTAAATACCATAATTAACAAAATTAGAGACAACATCTTGCTCCTCAACATATTTCTCTACCAACTACTCCTCATGACATCTTTCTTGTTCATGTTCACTGCCAACTATGTCTCCATTCCACTCCTCATCCTTAACTTGATTTGAAAATTTTCCACGGGATTTGAGATTGTCCTCAACCTATTGAGCATCAATGAACATTTTCTTCAAGCTGACAAAACTCTTTTCTAGGAGAAGAAGAGAAAAATTTGGATGAAGAGTTGTTACATAACACAGTCTAGCAATAGCTTCAGGAAGTTGGATATGTAAAGGAATGTTGCAATAAAAACTATAAAATATCCTATTGAAAATAGAAAGAGCTTCATCCTCCCCTCTTTTCAAATCATAAAA
Organism: Picea glauca; assembly: GCA_000966675.3. Lineage (NCBI taxonomy): Eukaryota > Viridiplantae > Streptophyta > Pinopsida > Pinales > Pinaceae > Picea > Picea glauca. Next base: position 8,050 of record JZKD02S1319150.1, read on the forward strand.
ATCAGCTAATTACTGGTCAATATATTTGTTCTCTCCCCAGTACCTTGAAAATGCACCAAATAACTCAGCCCACAAACCAATGGAACCAGTCTCTAAATTTTTAAACCACAAAGTAGCATCTCCAACCAAAGATTTGGAAAATAACCTCATAACAACATCCTCATGCATGATTTCCAAATTGTCAATGACATTCTGAAAAGCTACCAAATTCTTCTCAACTATAATATCATCTTCTCCAACAAAAAGAGGAAGATATTCTAAAAACCTAAGAGGGTAAGGCTGAAGAGTAGATGGTATATTTAAAGGTTTGATCATTTTTTCTCTTTTTCTGGACTGAACATTAGTAGGATGAAGTGAGATTCAGTGAATTGATTGCAAATTCCAGCAGTGGTGGTAGAAGATGGTACTATGATCAAATAAGGTGGTGAATCAGTCATATCATTCACCTGGTTACATGGATGATCATGTTCATGAAGGATTTGAATAGAAACACTATTCTCATATGTTTCAGATGAAGGACTAGGGTCAACATCAACTATGTAATAAGAATGTAGATCTTATTCTTTCAAAGAGGGATATAAAGTAGTGGGTTTGTGGTCATCAAAATAAACAAAGAAAATGATGATTCTCCTAATATATGAAGGAAAGGATAGGAAAGAACTGATAAAAAAGAATATGAGCTCTTGAAGGAAACAAATATATTGATACATGGACTTCCTATTTCTTCCTTCCATTTTCTATTTGAGCTCATTCCTCAGTGGATTTCTATAACTTGATTTGAATCACCAATAGATTCTTCAAATTTGTGGAGTCACCATGGTGAAAAAAATGCAGTCTTTTCTATCGCCAATCCTTGCTCACCATCAAGAACTAGTAGTAATCTATGTCATACAACCTAGGGAAGATATTCAACCTCATCCCCAACAATAGGGCCAAATATGTTATCACTAAGAGTCACACTTAGACTGTTGTAAGTGTAATCAAAGTACCCATCAGAATGATTAGATTTGGATGAGTGATTATATTAAAAAATGGATCAAACTAATAAGGTTCAAAGCCTGATCTAATGCACATAATTCCAAAGACTATATTCCAACAAAAAGGGCTATCATAATCTCTAACCAACACATATTTGAAATATGAATAAAACAAAATGAAGAAAAACATCAAGATGAACCATCAATTTCACATCATGCTTGATTGACACATTCATATGGCTGAAATTTGATTAATTAGGTTCCTTCTAAATATGAAATAAAGATTTGCTCCAAGAAGAGATGCTTCACAAAATACACAGTAAATAATCCATTGCATAGCTATACTAACAAAGTTGTTGATAAATCCTGTATCAATCATTATTCCATTAGATAAATAAGACAAATAAAATGAACAAAGAAAGTAGCATGAGATGATCTTTAACTACACAAGAATCCTCCATCTAGATATACAGAGTCTGAGAGTTTACAAAATAGAAACATCCTTTTTCCTACCACTCCAACCCTTTCCTTATCAAAATCCACTTCCATGTATAGTGAATAATCTCTATATACCCTAAGAAGGTCAAAACCAAGGTGCTACATAGGATCCTCCTCCATTTAGGAGTCTTGTTACAAAAGATTCCAAAAAAAACCTTACAAATTCCTATTTTTTGGGATCTTGTCTATTGAGATAAATGTCTTTTGAAACAGGTCATTATACTTGATTAAGAGATAGAACACATGTCCCTCATATCCAACTAACTCCTAGGAGACCATTCAAACCTTCTCTAACAACTCACAGTCTTCCCATAGCTCTAATTTTCCAAACTATTAGAGTTCACAACACCTTTGACAACATGCGTTGTGAACTTTCCTGTAGGTGATGTTTTTAGATTTTCTCAAAAACTACGAAATGGGTTGGGCATATTTTTTGTCAAAAATTCAAACACATCATTTTTTTCTTCCACACTAAATTTCAGAGGAACCAATATTGGAATTCAAAATTTATGATCAAAACAATCCTCTATTGTGTGTTAATGCTTAGAAACTATCATAAATTACCCATTCACATTGTCGGCACTCAGAACTTTCCTGCAGTGGCATGTTTCACTTTTGCAAAGCTTCAACACCTCAAAAATTATTCCAGGAATCCAGAAATGCTGCAAAAACTTCATTATCTTGATGTAATAAAGGTCAATATTAATAAGGCCTTTCAATATATTGTTCTACAATATTTTCAGATGTAATAAAGGTCAATATTAATAAGGCCTTTCAATAAAATAGAATAAGGTGGATGTAAGAAGACCTCATAGAAGTTTTTGCTTCTAGAAGGATCTTCCTATAGATGCTTTTTTTTAGTATAAATAGGAGTCGAGGTTATGAGAACCCTATCTTGGATATTATTGTAATAGAGCTCTACTCAACTGGAGGTTGCCCCCTCGAAGAGGCCTTTGAACATTGCTTTTAGATTCAAAGTGTTATTTCTATTATTAGTCTCTTATCATTTCAGTGCTATTGCGGTGATTGTTCTGGTTATATTGTTGTTAATATGTCATTTCTAGCATTTTATTTTTGTTCTGCATACATTTTATATTTGGTATATTACAAGTGGTATTTTCTAGCACTCTCCTTGACAGAAAGTGTGGGTTAATTTTTTTTCCAGGGTAGATACATACTCCGATGTCTTTAAGCCACAAAGATATGTCACTATGCACATAAGCCCACAGTTAAGGGATTCATACATGCAGGAAATACAAGTGGTACTTAAGCGCACATCTGTTGGCCACCCTTGTAACCCATGTTGGTACCCCTTCAAGTGGTAGCGCATCAGACAACACCTGTGTACGGATCGACCTAGATTACCTGAAGCCATCTTTAGATAAACCAATCGACCACCTGACTTCTATAGTGTCACTGAGAACAACACTTGGGAAGATACTCTTTAGTACATGGGTAGTTGGGTAGTATGGATAAGGGTATGGTATATCCTCCTTAGTTAGTTCCCTAAGATATTGGGTCGAGTACTATTGTTGGACCCTGCACGTATATCAAAGAGTTATAGCATAGGGAAAACCCTTGTCTATAGAACCCTTGAATACCTAACCCTTAGGGAGAGAAACATAAAAAAATTAAAACAGACAAGATCTATTGCTGCACAACTGTGTTCGGGTTGCCAAGTAAATACACATTTCTTTATGGTTAAGCATTTGGGAATTTCCTCTCTACAGTATTCTTTAGATCAGAGTCTGGAAATTTTTTCACCATTATTTGAGACCTATTCCATTGGATTCATCTCTTTTCCCTTATCACATTCATCCATATCATTTTTTGGAAAAAAAATTGACCCCGCCCGCTCCTTTTCAGTTCCCCCATCCTCATGGCCCATACCCGTAGCCAAGACTTGGAAGCTCGCTTCAACACCTTGCAATATGGCCTCATCAAAACCCAACAAGAAGTGAAACAACTCAATTCCCATGTTGCATCCATCAATACAACCATGCAGTCCTCAATGGAGGAAATAAAAAAAGACCTCACCACCCAGCTTGAATCAGTATTTTCGGCACTCTGCACCAAACTGCATATCCCTATAGATAAACCTTCCTCTTCCTCACCTTCATATCCTGAAGGTGACCATTCCTCTCATTCCAATAACTTTTAGAACCATCACTTTCAACGTGACCTACACCTTCTGCGGGTGGATGTGACCAAATTTGATGGCTCGGACCCCACTGGTTGGGTAACCCAAATGGAACATTATTTCTCTTTATATGACATTACATATGACTTGGCCAAACTCCAG
>JZKD02S1319161.1:0-11826 GCA_000966675.3 Picea glauca
ATCAAATCAGGATCATTGATACGCAAGCACCAGATCAATAGCAGGGATAGATTGTGAAGAGAGAAAGGAGAATTAAAAAACGTGTTATTTCCAATCTCACAATTATTCTAGACCATCAGATCTTATAGATTCAAATATGTACGAGTATGGTTGATCCACCAAACGATCCGATTAATTTGTGACCATTGGATATGAAAGTGCAGATCAAGGGAAGGGATTCATTACGGAACACAGAGGGAGAATTAAACAATGCGCTAATTTCAATCTTGCAATTAGTCTAGACCGTAGATCGTCACCTACCAAATGGATCTACGGTTGGCATTAGTTCCACTACCAATGAGTAGTTTTATTGACGATAGCTTTAAACGTCATGTTATTTGGGACCCTAAAATCATCCCTGGTCATTGATCTACTCTGATACCATTCTCGACCGTTGGATCACTTTGAGTGGAAGGATAGGATAAGCAAGGAAAAAGAACTGAGATTTTGAATACCCGAATTCCCAATAGTCATTGGATAAATTTAAGAGGAAGGATAGGATAAGCAAGGAAAAAGGGATGAAGTCTCAAATACCCAAATTCCTGACAGTCTTTGGATCACTTTAAAGTGGAAAGATAGGATAAGCAAAGAAGGAGAGTCATTGGATTTAAACCAAGGCAAAGCAGCATCGCAAATAGATCGAGTCGTCGATATAAGTTCATTATCAATGAACAACATTCATTTCGGGTTGAAATTTGTGAGGAGGTTACACTTCGGGGAATCTCACTTTGGAAGAACTGAGAAGTAGAGAGATCGAATTACCCAAAGTTCTGAAGGTCAAAATTCTGAATTCACTTTCAGTTGTCGATCTTAGATACATTTAGGGAAGTATCCAAACCGTTAGATAAAGGAGAAGGATGTGTGCCACATTGGGAGATCTACGTCAGTAGACCACATCAGCAAGGACATAGTCATATAATGACAAGTGTCAAGATGAAATCGGCATTTCAGGTACGTGTAAATCTCGAATCTGAGTGACGCATGGCAGCGATTCATTCTGTGCCACATCATCAAGGGACATCAATAGTTATGTCACTCTGGGAGTTTTACTTCGGGAGTTTCACCACCAGCAAATGATTGAAGTCTCAAAGTTATGAAGTAAGTGAGATTTGTTCATCTCAAATCTTGATTAATTCGTAATTGTCAATTTGTTTGAAACCTATGGACAAGCCAGGATCGTCTGAATAACAGAAGAACGAATAATGATCGTTTGATCTACTTCAAAGAAATATGATTCGAAAGATTTGAAATATTATAAAGGATGGAAGTCGCGAAGGACAAAGTCCTGAAGTACCAACAGTCGTCCATCTCATCGGGAAATTAAAACGTGACAATTAATCTTGAAAAGTGATCATGTACTTATTTAGCTTAGCGCTTGGTCAGCACCTGTAGTCGTATGGAATAGATAAATAAGGGTAAATTGAGGCAGTGCTTAAATTGATAAGCCTGTGGTTCTATGCTTGTGATTATATGAAAATGGTTTGAAGGAAGTGCCTCATACAGATTTAATTTGACAGAGAGTTAACACTAGAAAAATACATAGAATCGATAAGAGATCAAATATGATCTATTGGTGAACAGAGAATGTAGCAGAAGCATGAGAATGATATGATGATTCGATCCATGTATGTGATCAACTCATGAAGACAAAATAACCAACACACAGTTATGATTAAAATAGAGTTAATTCATGAGCATTATGAATAAAGTATAAAAGGAAAAATGATATTAATTAAAGATTAATATTATCATTTAAATGAAAAGGTACAATGGTTCATATGTCAAAAGACACAATGATTCAAATTCACACTAGTTGGAAGACTATATAAACAAGAAGGAATGGTGAGAAGAAGCGAAGTTGAATTTGTTGAAGTATATATATTTATATATAATGGATTGAATGAAGGTTCATTCTATCAGGTTGGTGCTTATTTACAAGTTGGGTCTTGTGTGAAGATTGAATTCCTCACATCTCAGTTGGATCTAAGTTCAACAAACTGGGACTTGTTATGAGGGTTGGATTTTTCATTTCTCAGTTGGATCTGAGAACTACAAGTTGGGTCTTGTAACAGAGAGTTGGGTCTCTCATAATTGTTTGAAGATGATATTCAAAGATTGATCTTATGTATTCATTCAAGTTAAATAAATAAATAAAGTATTTATTCTTTTATATATATATATATAGATTGAGAAAATGAAATAAATATTTTTTGTTCAGTTAGTTTGTGAAAAGTGGAAAATTGTCCAAATTTTTGTGACACTGATTCACCCCCCCCCCTCTCAGTGTCAAGAATCCATTTCAACATATACCTGCTCAAAACTCCCACTGCATGTGCAATGTCTGGTCTAGTACATACCATTGCATACATTAAACTTCCAACTGCACTCGCATATGGAACATGAGGCATGTCCTCCTCCTCTTCATGTGTCTTGGGACACTGATCCTCATATAAATTTACACCAATAGGAATAGGAAACCTTGATTGGTTTACATTCCTGCATATTAAACCTTTGCAATATTTTCTCGACATATTTTCTCTAATTTAACCAGAGTTTCCTCTTTTTCCGATCTCTTTTAATTTCCATGCCCAAAATGAATTTTGAATCATAGAGATCCTTCATATCAAATTTAGAGGACAACTAAGTTTTCACATCCTGAATAATCTCCTTGTTGTTTCCTATCATCAACATGTCATCCACATGCAAGACCAAATAAATCAAATGATCACCAATTAATTTAAAATACACACAATGATCTTATATGCTTCTTGTGAAACCAAGTCCCAACATATAAGTATCAAATTTTTGATACCACATCCTTGGTGATTGTTTTAAACCATACAGGGACTTTTTCAGCTTGCATACCACCTCCTTCTTTCCCTCCACAACAAATCCTTATGGCTGGTTCATATAGGTTTCTTCTTCCAGATCCCCATGTAGGAATGATGTCTTCACATCCATCTGTTCTACTTCAAAATCAAATGCAGCAGCAACAGATAACATAAATATTATAGAGGTTAACTTGGAAACAGGAGAAAAAATCTCACCAAAATCAATTCCCTCAACATGGGAATAACCCTTTGCTACTAACCGAGCTTTGTATTTCTCCACTTTTCCTTCTGCATTCAACTTCTTTTTAAATATCGTTTGTTTCCAATGGGATTTATTCTAGTTGGCAACTCTACGAGATACAAAACCTCATTCTTATCCAAGGTTGTCATTTCTTTGTCCATGGACTTTTTTCATAGATTTCCATCCTTTGAATCCACTGCCTCCCTGACAAATCTAGGGTCATCATCAGTAATAGACAAATCAAAATTTGAATGAAAATCGGATGGAGTATACCTTTCTAGTAGCCTTCTTTCTCGAACCGAACTCCTCAATATTGGAGTATGAGGATCTTCTTCTTCTTATTCATGTTCTTCTATAGAGTCTGATTCATCAACCTTTAAATCAAACTCTATTTTCTCTAGTTCTTCCTTACTTGGTAGGACTTTCTTTTTAACATCATCCTTCATTTCTCTAAATGTCACATCTTGGCTATACACCATCTTCTTAGTTTCTGGGTTCCAAATCTTATAACCTTTGAGACAATATTTATATCCAACAAAGATACACTTTTCAGCCTTATTATCTAACTTACTCCTATTTTCCTTAGGAACATGAACATATGCATCATAGCCAAATACCTTGAGATGTGTGAAAGAATATTTCATACCAGTCCATACCTCTTGTGGAGTCTTTTCATCCAGTGTTGATGAGGGTGATTTGTTGACCAGGTAACATGCAGTACCCACTGCCTCTGCCCATAATTATTTCCCTAACCCGACACCACTAAGCATGCACCTGGATTTTTCCATCACCGTCATGTTCATCCTTTTTGAAACTCCATTATGTTGAGGTGTATATGGAGTATTCTTTTTCCTTGCTATACTGCATTTCTTACAGAATTCTTCAAATTCATTCTTGCGTAACTCTTCGCCATTATATTTCCTCATCACCTTAATTCTTTTCTCTGTTTGATTCTCAACAAGAGCCTTAAACTCTTTAAACCTATCAAAGAATTTATATTTCCTCTTGAGGAAATATATCCAAGTATTCCTTGAGAAGTCATCTATAGATGAGACATAGTACACAGATTTTCCCATTGATGGGATCGATACAAGTCCAAAAACATCATTGTGAAATAGCTATAAAATTACTTCTGCCCTCGATGCACCAGAGGGGAATCTTACCCAATTATGCTTCTAATATACACAATGTTCATAGAAATCAAAATCAAGAGAGAAGTTAGACATACTCTCAACCATACCTTTATCGTTTAGTAGTCAAAGACCCTTCTCTCCGATATGAACCAGTCTTTGATGCCACAGCATAACCTTTTCTCCAGAGACTGTTTGAGTTCTTCCTTCTTCAACTCCAATATTGGGAACAATGGAACTATTACACCCATCACTAATATTGCTTCCTTGCAGCTTATACAGAGTTCCAAACCAAACTCCCTTCAACAAAACCATTGTTCCTTTAACCATCCTGCATGTTTCATTTTCAAATATTGTTGTTACCCCTACACCATCCATTTTTCTTACAAAAATCAAATTTATGACCTAGGATGTGCATAACACTAGGAAGTTTTCTAATCCTTCCATCTATGAGCATCAACTTGACTTTTCCTCAACCTATGATTTTGGTTCTTGAGTCATCACCTAGGAAAACATTACCTCCATCATACATTTCATATTCATAGAACCACTCCATGTGGGGAGTCATATGAAAGGATGCACCTGAGTCAACCAACCATGCCTCGTGATCAATATGTGTACTATAAGAATCCAAGTATACATCCCCTCCTTCTTCTTTGGAGGTATTTTCTTCTGTAGAAGGATATTCTTCAGATCCCTTCTTTTTCTCAACTTTGGATCTACAATGCTTTTCGTAGTGCCCTTGTTTTACACATCTCCAACATACCTTTACAAAATTTATGGGAGATTTAGATCTACCCTGAGACTTAGACCTCCCACTTGGGAACTTAGATATGTTTCTTTCCTGGGAGTGTCCTCTTGCAAATAATGTGTTTGTTCTTTGTCCTTCCATATTCTTCTATCTCATCTCCTCTGACAATAAGGATGACCACTTAATCAAAACTCAAGGCATTTGTATTACTACATATGTCCACAACTAGACTATCCCACGATTATGGTAAAGAACACAATAAACTGATACACTTATCTTCATCTGAAATTTTAATCTCAACAGATACTAACTAACTTACCACAGTATTGAAGGCATTCAAATGATCTTCCACCGAGTCTCCATCTCTCATCCTCAGGTTATACAGCTTCTTTCTCAGGAATACTTTATTTATTGGGGACTTATACGAATACAACTTCCCCAACTTATCCCATAAATCCTTGGTTGTATCTTCCTCTGACACATTAAGTAATACTGAATCTGAGAGACACAATTGGTTGTGCTCTTCACCTTTCGCTCCAAATTTTTCCAATCATCTGTTGAATTTCATGTAGGTGTAGTACCTAGATCTACTGAGATCCATTGATCTATGTCCACCAACAGATCTTCCATCTTGAGCTTCGATAGCTCAAAACTTTTCCCATTAAACTTCTCGATCTTCATTTTCTAATTGCTCGCAATTTCTTTTCACCTGAAAAATAAATACCACAGATATACCACTATAACAAGGCTTATAATAGTCCTGATCCAAACCCTTGACCACAAAGGTGTCCCCCTGAAGCCAACAAATATCTGATACCAAATGTATATTTTAACCTTGTACAATATTTACTGCAAACAGATTTTCGGTAAAAGAATAGAAAATATACAATGGAAAATACAAACATTACACAGAGATTTTTCCCCTGGAAACCCAAACCGGGAAAACGAGCATATTCTATATTCATTCATAGTGATACATTGTTTGAATTACAATATACATATAGGAGCCAGTGGAATCCAAAACCCTAACCCAATAACCTGGATTAGCCAACAACCCTAATTCCTTAACTGAAAATAGAAAACCATCAACAAAGACCATGTGCCCAAAAACCTCCCAACAATGGACATGAAAATTGAGGCAACATAAAAAATGAGGAAAAAAATGTGACACATTTCTCGAGGCATAAAAAATTTCTCGGGGGTGTTATACCCCTCAAACCCCCCTGCACGCCCGATGCAATGCATACACTACTACTCGTGCAAAGAATATAACACATACCCAACAATTGGCACAATTAATGGTCTCCACCCACTAATGAAGACTTAATCCCTTAGACTGTATGGTACAATTTTCCATTTCCTCTAATGCACAATTATTTCTTTCAACAACACCATTATGTTGTGGTGTGTATTGAACAATATGTTGCATTTTAATGCCTTGTGCATTGTAGTAATTTGTAAATTTCTTGTTAACATATTCACCTCCATTATTTGTTCTTAATCTCTGTAGTTTTTCTACAAGGGCCTCGTAGGCCAGAAATATGTCAAATACTTCACTCTTAAGGTTTGAGAAATAAACTCAAGTGCATCTAGAGAAGTCATCAATGAAAGTTAAGAATTAATTGCATCCAAAGAAAGAATGATAAGGAAGAAGACCACACAAATCATTATGAACAAGCTGCAAGGGGATCGAGGTGTTCCAAGAGGCACATTTGTCAAAATTGTCCTAATGATGTTTGTTGAAAACACAACTGGAAAAAACACCATCTCTACAAGAAACAAGAGGAATACCAATCATCATATTTTGATTCCATAGTTGTTGCAATGAGTGAAAGTTTAGATGACCAAATCATTCATGCCAAATTTCTCTCAAGTCATCACATGAGCAGTAAAAATTGATGGAAAATATAATGACCCAAAGTTGTTAAAATATTGAAGGGAAATATGATGACCTTGTGATACAATCAACAATTATAGTTACTAGGAATTGTTTAGGATTTTTTTAAATATTGATTACAACTTAGTGAGGTGAAAACTCTATTGTTTTACCTTCACTTGAATGAGTGATTTGATATATTTATAGAATATTTTAGGAGAGACTTGGAACACATAATACATCATTAAAATGAGCATCAATTATTGAACTTGTCTAGACCCTAAAACACTAAGATATCTATCATCACCAATAAATATTTGTTTGGTGTTACATTCATTAAGAGCATAAAAAATTTAGTTTACCTTATCCATGTGATATGATTCTCTAGAATCAATAAGCCACTCATTATAAGAAGAAATAGATGTTGAATTGAAGGAAAAACTAGAAGCAGAAAGTGCATGTCCATGAGAACAAGAGTTGGAAAAAGAAGAATCAAGATTGATATTGTTCTTCGTCGTTGATGTTTATAAGGCCTCCAACTTTTTTAAAAATTTAAACTTTATATGACCACATCACTCATAAAAATTTATATGTCTCTCAATCTTTGTACTTTTTTATTTTGGTCCTTTGTCACCATTGGGGGTAGAAGCTAGTTTAGAGGGTTTGGGATCCTTATTTTGCTTGTTGTTGCAAGGATGTTACTTATTTGGATGCTTGGATTTATCCTTGTTTTGAGCCACTGAGGCTTTGTTAGATGTACTTGCAGTGTTGATCACTCCAAGATGCAAGAGATTATCTTGCTTTCTAATCAGAAAATCATAAAAATAATCGAGAGAGGGTGGTGTGTAAGAAGCCTCTAGAGCTTCTCTGATGGAGTGAAAAGAAGATTCAAAAACAAAATATGCACTACCAAGATTAACAAGAATAACATATATAGATTGGTCATCCTTCATATCTATTTAACAGTCTTTAAGTAAATTTTGAGTGCTTTTTAACTTAGATATATAATATTCAATGCAAGAAAAATCATTTGGATTTAAATCTAGTGGGCTCGAATCACATTATGTTTACAAAATATACCTTCCATATTTTTCCAATCTTCATCTCAGTCATCAATTCCTTGATGGTGAAATCCTAAATCTCTAGAGATAGACATTTCGATTAATCCATGTGCTTCATCATTTTTATCATCCCATTTTTTTTGCGACATTAGTGGGGAATTTTTCTTTTCCCGAGGTAATCTTGTACAATCATTTACTTCGTAGTACATCCTCCACATGAGATTTCCATGGGAAGTAGTTGGTATTGGTAAGTAAAATATCACTTGGAATATATATATTAAAATATGTAGGTAATATGGTTTTAAAATAATAAATTGATTATCTGAATGGAAAGCCCTCGAAAAAATAGGCAGTTTGTTTTAAAAAGGGCACTAAAAGTGGACTTTGGATAGAAAAGATTTGCCCTTTTTAAGAAAGGCATAAAAGGTAACCAAAGTACCACGTGGTAGGTAGAGCTTGTTCCACGTGGTGATGAATGTACAATGATGTTGTTGAGTAAAAAACTTTCCCTTCCTTCTCTAACTTTGCTTATATACTCACTTTTATTGTATTGTACCTAGGGAGGATAATATGGGTACCTAGGGAGCTACCCAATGAGATAACCAATGTAATGTGGCCATAAAAATGGAATAAACTCACAATATAATTTAAAGGAAATAGTATAATAATAAGGGGTAGTTATCATAGGCACCTAGGAATACTCATGAGAAAATATAAATACACATGAGTATCATTGTATTGGATTGCATTGTCTTGTAGAAAACATGGCTTGTAGAGTGGTTCCTTTTATGAGGAGTCTTTAATGGTGTTAGTCTACCTTAAGGGTTATTCTTTCTATATTTTTGTGTTATTTATGGTGAATGTTTTGGTTATTTCTAAAGTTTTAAGGTTATATTATCTCTTATATCTATCAGGTTTAATACAAGTGGTATTAGATCTCTTTCTTGGGCACAAAATAAGAGCATTTTTGGGCACAAAGTGGTTTTTTTTTTCTTTTTCCAAATTTTTGAAAGACAAAAAGGAAGATGGAAACATTCATATCAATTTATGAAACTTTTGTGTATAATTTAAATAAACCAACTATAGATTTTAATTCCTCTTGAAAAAATACCCAATTTCAAAAGACAAATCGTCCAAAACGAAGTCCATGAAATGGAGATATTGTTGATTTAAAATCAGCCATTTTTTAGGGGTATTTTTTTGTGACAGTCACAAATTTCACATATTGAATATATTTTGATAGAGTGCATAGATTTCAGTCAAACCAGTGCTAATAGACCCAGTGATGTTGTGAAATTTTATAATTAGTTTCATAATAATGAATCTGAGAAGTATAACAAAAGTTATGATCATTTTACATTTTCAGCCTCAAACCCTAACTACATAAAGGAGCTCCATTGAAAAGTAAGTGATTTTCTATAAAACCTAGTTCTATTTTTGGGTTACAGCAAGTGAGATGTTTCTTATAGATGACAGCCCTAGTATTGAAAAATATAAAATGGATACGGTATCGATATCCATTATCTTGGATAACAACTCTATCACATGGATTTAGCTATGAAGAAATAGAGGTTCTTTCAGATGGAGATTATGAAAAACCATTTTTAGATAGGTGGTCTCACGTTGTGAAGAAGGATAAAAAGAGAACTGCCAATAATACATTGGGCCCATTTTTTGACAATTTATCGACACATGTTCTTCGCCACAACGTCACAAGTAAGACAAAGGAAACAACCATTTTTTCGTCACATCACCTTCGTCGGAATTATAACATTCAAGAGTATGTCACAATATCGAAGAATTGATCCATTGTAAGAGTGACTAACGTGCCCCAATTTGTTCATCCCAAATTCATCACATTGCCATCGAACGATCGATGAATTTCCGTCGAAAGAGCGACCAATTATCGACGAATTTTCCTTGGTAGTTCATCACAATCACATCACGTGGTCATCGCTAGTACGTTAGAAGATCAACGCTTGACCGTCATATGAGAGAATAATTAGCGAACAATGTTTCATGGTACTACATCTCTATGATGTTAGTTTAGTGACAAACCAATGGAANCCACGTGGTAGGTAGAGCTTGTTCCACGTGGTGATGAATGTACAATGATGTTGTTGAGTAAAAAACTTTCCCTTCCTTCTCTAACTTTGCTTATATACTCACTTTTATTGTATTGTACCTAGGGAGGATAATATGGGTACCTAGGGAGCTACCCAATGAGATAACCAATGTAATGTGGCCATAAAAATGGAATAAACTCACAATATAATTTAAAGGAAATAGTATAATAATAAGGGGTAGTTATCATAGGCACCTAGGAATACTCATGAGAAAATATAAATACACATGAGTATCATTGTATTGGATTGCATTGTCTTGTAGAAAACATGGCTTGTAGAGTGGTTCCTTTTATGAGGAGTCTTTAATGGTGTTAGTCTACCTTAAGGGTTATTCTTTCTATATTTTTGTGTTATTTATGGTGAATGTTTTGGTTATTTCTAAAGTTTTAAGGTTATATTATCTCTTATATCTATCAGGTTTAATACAAGTGGTATTAGATCTCTTTCTTGGGCACAAAATAAGAGCATTTTTGGGCACAAAGTGGTTTTTTTTTTCTTTTTCCAAATTTTTGAAAGACAAAAAGGAAGATGGAAACATTCATATCAATTTATGAAACTTTTGTGTATAATTTAAATAAACCAACTATAGATTTTAATTCCTCTTGAAAAAATACCCAATTTCAAAAGACAAATCGTCCAAAACGAAGTCCATGAAATGGAGATATTGTTGATTTAAAATCAGCCATTTTTTAGGGGTATTTTTTTGTGACAGTCACAAATTTCACATATTGAATATATTTTGATAGAGTGCATAGATTTCAGTCAAACCAGTGCTAATAGACCCAGTGATGTTGTGAAATTTTATAATTAGTTTCATAATAATGAATCTGAGAAGTATAACAAAAGTTATGATCATTTTACATTTTCAGCCTCAAACCCTAACTACATAAAGGAGCTCCATTGAAAAGTAAGTGATTTTCTATAAAACCTAGTTCTATTTTTGGGTTACAGCAAGTGAGATGTTTCTTATAGATGACAGCCCTAGTATTGAAAAATATAAAATGGATACAGTATCGATATCCATTATCTTGGATAACAACTCTATCACATGGATTTAGCTATTAAGAAATAGAGGTTCTTTCAGATGGAGATTATGAAAAACCATTTTTAGATAGGTGGTCTCACGTTGTGAAGAAGGATAAAAAGAGAAATGCCAATAATACATTGGGCCCATTTTTTGACAATTTATCGACACATGTTCTTCGCCACAACGTCACAAGTAAGACAAAGGAAACAACCATTTTTTCGTCACATCACCTTCGTCGCAATTATAACATTCAAGAGTATGTCACAATATCGATGAATTGATCCATTGTAAGAGTGACTAGCGTGCCCCAATTTGTTCATCCCAAATTCATCACATTGCCATCGAACGATCGATGAATTTCCGCCGAAAGAGCGACCAATTATCGACGAATTTTCTTTGGTAGTTCATCACAGTCACATCACGTGGTCATCGCTAGTACGTCAGAAGATCAACGCTTGACCGTCATACGAGAGAATAATTAGCGAACAATGTTTCATGGTACTACATCTCTATGATGTTAGTTTAGTGACAAACCAATGGAAAACCTTCAACATATATTCCACAATAGATCAATCATGTTTCCATTGCAATATCGACTATTTACTGACGAAAAGGTTGTATGTTCGACATTTTTATCTGAGGAGGAAAAAGCCACTCTGGTCAAACCATCGATGAATTGAGTCATCGATGGTCCAACAAATGTCTATATATATATATATATATATATATATATATATATATATA
>JZKD02S1319172.1:0-11826 GCA_000966675.3 Picea glauca
CCCAAAAATTTACAGGAAGATAATTTCATTTAGTTTCACTTGGTTGGTTGTATGGTTTTCAATGGAAAAATGTGTCCAAGGGTTTACTTCATAGCTCCAAATATTCATAATGATGCAAATCTAACCATCACATAATTCAACATGTGCTCACTCACTGGTCTAGAAATCTTCCTCAAGTTCTTTATCTACAGTTGGACAACACTAGTCGTGAAAAAATATCAAATTGTGTTTGGATATCTAAGAATGCTTGTTGAAATGAGATTCTTTCAAAAGGTGAAAGTTGGTTTCCTTCTTATTGGACACACTCATGACCATATAGATCAAATGTTTAGTGATTTGTTAGTAACATTGAAGAGGAAAAATGTTGGAATTCTACCACCATTGATGAATGTACTAAGAAAGCATACATTCCATAGCATGTTTTTCATATACTAGAAGAAATTTTTGACATGTGAATATTTATTCATGGATCGCATCGTGAAGAGAAATGTATTGAGCAACTTAATGAAATTAGCTTCCAACATCAATTTTGTTTCAAAAATATTGATGGTAAAACACTTATATGGGGAAAGAAGTATTCAAGTACTACATAATGGGGGCCTTCATCAGGTTTATCATTTTTGAAGTTCATTCCAGATCATCCAGTATTTGCATCAAATTTATTATTTATACAATCAATTTCTAAAATCCATAATGCATGGAGGCATAATAGAGATGCAGATTATTTTGAATGCTTGGAAGAAATAAAAAATTCAATTAAGGATACATATGAGTACTTTGATGTTGTTGATTTTGTTTGGTGGGAGTATTTTTTCAATAGTCAAAGTGACATAATTTCAATATCAACAAATGAATATCCAATGTTGAAGACTCCATTTCATTGGCCACAAAATATGCCAAATGAATCTGAAGAAACAAACATTGTTGAAGTTCAACAAGAATCTCAAGGTGCCATTGAGTTTACACAAGCAGACGAAAGAGAAATGTATATTGGTTCACGAAGGTCATGTTCACAACATGAAGCCATGGAAGACTGTTACAGGGGTCCAGTACAATATGTTAAGGAGGGTAGCATGATTGCAGTTTTAACGACTAAAGATTCACATGGCTATCCATTCTGGATTGGAAAGGTTATAAATATTGATAAATAAAATGATGATGTTATTGCAATTGAAGTTCATTAGTATACAACAAGTACACACCCATTCAATGGTGTGTACAAGCCAAAGATGATGGTTGAGAAATATGTCAATAGAAAGAGAAAAAGAAAGGGTCAAAATACATCTCGTCATCACACTGACCTCTTAAAATTAGATGATGTTGACATAGTTGTTTATGAATTCAATTTAACAAAGAGAGGAACTCTTCACTCCAAGACAACATATATTATCAAGAGGTTTCTACCACAAGAAATAAATGCAAGATGTGAGTCTGTTGAATCTAGTTGTAGATTTAAAAGACATTTGACATATGAAATGTTGGGCATGCATGTAGACTCAGATGGTGCATTCATCGACAATAGAGAAGAGTATGGATCATCTAAATCTTCATCCAATCATTCATTTGAAAGCAATGTAGACTCTGATGGTATTTCAGAAACCATGAGTTAGTTTGAATAAGTGTATGAAACATTTTATGCATTTTTTATCCATACGATATTTGTATGGTAACTAGAAATGAGCATTGAACTTACATATGATCTTACATGAAGTTATGAATCTTTTGTTATGTTTTATGAATGATATGTTTTTTATTATCGATAATATAACAAAATTTCTTAGCTCATATGTTTTGAATAATGAAAATATAACAATACTTTTAAGAAATAATTTATGTTTCATTCAATGTAACTTGTATTTGATTTTTTTTATTAAAAGTGACGTTGAATTTTTAAAGTATATTGTGATATTTTCATGGAATTATGTATTACCTTGTGCTTTGAGTGATAATCACGTTTAAAAAGTAAAAATATAAGGGTTGATTTTATGATTTTTCTTACAGTAATGATGAGTTATTTTACCACTTTATAAAAATGTGTCATTTTCATACCTGAATTTTAGAATGGGTGCTACCGGTAGCAATATTTTTCAATTTGATGGTTGATTTTGAGGTTTTGGTTTTAATGGTACCAAGTGCTAAAAACACAATTTCAAATTATCTAAAATTTTAATGTTTTGAAAATAAATAAAAAATTCAAAAGCATCTTTTTTTTAGGTGTTGATTTTAAGGTTTTTCTGAGCTACTGACTGAGTTTTGAAGGCCATCTTTGAAAAATATTGTAACTATGACCCCGCTTAAAAAAATGGTGCTACTGGTAGCACCCCTTTTTGATTTGGGGGTTGATTTTGATGTTTTTTATGCAAAAAAAGGGGTTTTTTGGGCCAGAGTTCTCGTTTTGAGGTCACAGTTCTCATTAAGTCGGTAACTTTGAATATGCATGAGATTGGTGATCCATCTATGCTTGAACTTCCATAATGTCCATATTTTGGATTCAAGAGTTCATCAAACTTAGAAACTCCTTCCGCATTCTCTAGTGTTATTTCTTGGACATGATTTCTAATTTATTGGGATTGAGTCTGTCTATGGAAAAGTCTTGTATCTATGTTTCCTTCTTTGAGCCACAAGCTTTTAGAATACATTCTCTAGTGTTTTTCTTTCTTTCTTTATTCCTAGTGTAATTTTCTAGCTAGTTGTAATTCCTTTTCCAATAATGAGGGAGTCATCTCTTGAGCCTCAATTATGGGTTGTAGATTGTCTAGGTTTTGATACATTTATTCTATCTCTTTGGATGAAGAACTAAATGAGTTCTTAGCCTATTCTTTTATCTTTGTTTAGTCACTCTGAGTTTTGATTCCCATACAAATGATGGCGATCCTTGAACTAGGTGTCTCTATGCTTCTTCTATTACTTCCCAAGATTGGTTATCTAGGAGCCAAAGAGAGTTAAATTTAAAATGGATTGGGCCATAGTTTGTGTTCTCTTAGATATTGAGAAGAACTAGTTTATGAGAAGAGGTAAAAGAAGGGACGATGGAGGAAGTAATATGTTGATTTTCGTATAGAAAGGATATATGTATTAGGAAGTGATCCATCCTTTCTACAATGTGTCATCACTCAATTTTCTATTAGTCCCAATATATTTCCCTTTGTATAGTTTTGGATCATACATATCCCAATCCACAATAAATATCCACCACCTATCTAACTAGATCTCTTATAAATTATCCCCCATGTTTTCCTCTTAGGGACGAACCATATTGAGATATCTATCTAGGATCTTGTTGGATATTTTAATGGAGTCTTCATAGGATCTCAAAGAAGCCCAACATTCCTATTTTTCTCTATAATGTACTAGCACATAGATATAAATAACTAGATTTTCTATCTATTTTATTTGAAGTCCAATAATGTATACACCCAATTATGAGATACATATTTCTAGAGGGAATCAACAATTGTTTGGTCCCAAACTGTGCAAATACCTTCAGAGGCCCCTATTGCACTAACTATTGTTCAATTGCTATATTTCTTGATTTATTTTTTTTCAGATCCACCATGAAGCCTTCTTCCAATTTTATTTATTGGAGGAGAAGGATATTTAGACGTTCTAATCAAATCATGTCTTTCATTGTTTCTTACTTTATTTCATTTCCCATTCCCTTACAATTTGTGGAAAACATTTCCATTTTATGTATGATGGAATTTAATTAGATCCATTGCCAAAGGGAGTTTGCAATGTTGGATGAGACCATAGGACCTTGTTCATATTGGTTTCCTCTTCTCTTTTTTTATTTTTTGGATTTTATACCAATTTTCATCTAAATTATTCTTTTCTCTTCCTCTTCCTCATCCTGCTATTGAAGATATTCCTTTCTAGTTTGAATTCCTCACAAGCTAGGATTAATTTTCTCAGGGGAAATAATAGGGGGAGATAAAAAAACTACTTGACATTMCAAAAGAAGGTTCAATATAGGACATAGAAGTTTTCTATAGAGGGAATATAGGTATCAACTTTAGAGGTAACTGACAATGGAAAGGASGGATTTGATGGATAAGAAATGGATTGGAGAKAGAGATATGATGAAGGCATGAGATAAGGTTGAGGGTATATGGATTCTAAGAGTGAAAGGGWAGTGTACCAATTAAAATCACGGGGGGTCTTCCCTTTATGARAAATAGGGTTTATTGKKGTCAACTACTTGCTTCAGGTAGATTATGTTGCTTAATGTCATTGTTCAGAAATSTCTTATGACAACTCAGATGGAGAGAAGCTATTATCGTCTTTATTGAAGTAGCTCTATTCATGGAAATATTTAGATTTAAAAGGGACTTGATCATATTCTARATTMTAGAGGTGGGTCTAGTCATCTAGAGAGAGATTTATTTCTTATGGGATCCCTTTTTCTAGATCYAGCTCAACACAAATTCTATCATAAGAAAACATGTCATATTTAGGTTTGAATTTGTTTATGTATTTCCCTTGATAATTGTCTATGGATTCCAAATATTCATCATCCTATCAAASAAAGGTAATAYGAGGAAGGTGTACCTAGATCAATACCATGGAAGGCACATCTRCATCAGGATCAAAGTCTAAAGACCAAAAATTCAAGTTCATTTCTCACGGGCCCATAAAGTATGGATTACTTTGGAAGATTAGATCTGTGTATTCTTTGAGTTCAAACAAGAATGTGAAGTAGCATCTTCCATATAAAAAATAAAACAAGTTACCTTTTATGAGAGTCATCCAAATATTTTKCATCCATTGATCCATTGCCTTAGGTGAGGGCCACAATCTTGTAAATTATCCAGGTAAGTGCTATTTTTGCTAGAGCCAAGGCTTTGAGGAGTKACATTGTTAATGACATATTCACCTATAAGTTATATTATGTCATCCTTATAGAATGTGATGGAATGTAACATCCCTCTCTTGCGTGCACTGAGAAAAMTTATTCTTTGAGGACACTTGCTTGCAAGTGATCCCGATTATTATACTATTGGGCATTTGATTATGATTATGAGGYGTTATGGATTGATGACATGTTATTTTGTTGTATTGACATAGACAAGTGCTATTGACTCGGTTTTCCTGAGTGTACATGATTTTGGACCTMGAGAATGCAGAGGCATAAATGAAACCCCTTGGACTCCGAATCGAGTCGGGGAGTGGACTATTGGGGGTTGATGGTAGCTTGYTGACCATACTCACATGTGGAGTAGAGGGGTCACRCACGATAACCAGAGACGTTGAGGGAGAGGTGTGGACAACAACCCTGCCACAACCTACTARCACTCCCRTCATGGMTCAAACTRTAGGTTAAAGATTACCTAGTTCGAGAAGACCCACRATGTCCTGAGGGATGACTGCGACAATCCCTCACAGTGATTCTAAGGGGCAYGCAATAAGGCAGGGGCCWTATTCCTTAGATTCCCTTAGTCTCCCACAAGATCACCTRGCGTAGTATTGAMTCCAAGGGWTTTTKATGTCTACCAATTCAGTCAAGAGGCGAGTGGCACCCTTGGAGCACGTAGTGCGTCTTGAAGCACACGTCGCRCAAGGGAAACATAATGAGGCAAGTGGCACCCTTGGAGCACCTAGTGYGTCCTGAAGGGTACGTCGCATTGTTATTAATAAATGAATAAACCTATATGGCCTTAGAACGAATAATGTGATAAGAAAGATTTAAAAACAATTTCCCTAATAAAATGTCRCCTAGCCTCGAAAATTAAAATATAGGTCTAGGTGATACTTGTGGTAAATAAAAATACATATATAAAAATAAAAATAAAAATAAATAAATAATACTAATAATCATCATTAAACATGTGACAAAGGGGGGAAAGAAACTCGATTAAATTATTAAAATCAAATTATGGAGGGATTTAAAATTTTAAAAGGGAATTAAGTGTTTGTCACATACGCTAATTAAAAATTTATTAATTAAAAAGAAAAAGGGGAAAAGGTAATTTTCTACACTTGCCAATTTGAGTCTTAAATGAAAAGGGAAAGAGGGAAATTTAAAAGAATTAGGAAACTATGAAAAAGTGGGAAACCTAAAGAGAAAGGGAAACATAAGGAAAAAGTAGAAAGACCATCTTAGTAAGGTATTTTGCATTTAAGAACTTTCCGAATTGAACTCAACTAGTAAATTAGTAATGGGGTAAGTCATTAAAATGTGTAAGGGAATATGGGGACACCTAGGAGCGATTCTAGGAATGCTTTTAGGTGGGTGAGGGAAATATGAGTAATTAATTAATTAATGAAATTAATTTATGGTGCAATGAAGGGGATGGGTGACACATGTACGTGGAGGATTTTTATGAATGAAATTATTGAACAATAAATTAAATGGGATTTTGGGAAGTAAATGACTTAGAAACTCTATATAAAGGAGGGAGGAGAAGGATGATGGATCTCTTCTGGGATGCGTAACGTTACGCTACATAAATTTAGACTTGACTGACTTAGCTTGTGGGAGTTGGGATACCCATCTCGGTGAGGAGTGGTATCTCGGCCTTGCGAGGCAAGATGAGAGCTAGTTGTTCTATTTTTTAGTGTGTGTGGCCCCTTTGCGGCTCACGGGGCTAAGGGGGAAGAAGAGTACCCCTAGCATTGGCTGGGAGGTAACGGTGAAGTCTCATCGATCGGCAAGTGGGAGCTTCATGGAGTGCTTTGGATAATGACTCATAGTGGACAACTTGCGCTACAATACACTTACTTTGATTATGCATGGTAGATTCTTATTATACCTCACGCTTTCAATTATGTATTTTTAATTGGGTAAAGAAAATGTTTGAGTTAGCATTTTAATTGATAAATTAATTTCCCCATAGACTTAAGCTCATTGTTGATTGATTCCCTTGGCTTTCGATCCCTTCATGTTGTGACTGTCCTTTGGTTTTGTTGATTGTTGTGAAGAGTTGGGATTTTCATCCTCATCCTTAGTTCGTCAGTCCACGCCTGAGTAGTTGGCCAGGAGCCGAATCGACGGTCATCACTTCGGTGCACAACGACCTATAGATTCTAATGCCATGCTTTTCTGTGCATGGATGATGAGCGAAGGATGTGTTTTCCCAGAAATTTACCCCTTCTTATCTCCGTGCCTTGATCTTCGCCTTATTTTGGTCTCTGCATGTTATATCACCTCTGTGTCCTAATCATTCTCAGCATCTGAAAACTATGTTTAGTGTTTTCTGCATTTTAACATCCTCAACCAAGAAATTTCTAACTCTATGTTTTTATATGTTGTTGGATAATTTAACTCTACTTTGTAATACCTTCCTGGCTATTTAACTCTGTGTTTTTGTTTTTTTTTGGCAATATTCTCTGCAATTTGTATACCTTTGCACCTCAATATTCGAAGACTTCTTAAGACTGCAATTAGTTTTTATCTACAGGGTGATTTTGCCACTCTTAAATACAACAATCATTGCTTTTGTTTACCTGGTGATTTGCCACTTCTTACGTCTGCAATTCGTTTTTATCTACTGGGTGATTTTGCAACTCTTAAAGATAACAATCATTGCTTGTGTTTACCTTGCGATTTTCCACTTCTTAAGTCTGCAATTCTTTTTATCTACAGTGCTATTTTTCCACTCTTAAAGACAACAATCGTTTCTTGTGTTTACTTGGTGATTTTCCACTTCTTAAGTATGCAATTTGTTTTTATCTACAGGGCAATTTTTCCACTCTTAAAGACAACAATCACTGCTTGTGTTTACCTGGCGATTTTCCACTTCTTAAGTATGCAATTCATTTTTATCTACAGGGCGATTTTTCCACTCTTAAAGATAACAATCGTTGCTTGTCTTTACCTGGCGATTTGCCACTTCTTAAGTCTATAATTTGTTTTTATCTACAGGGTGTTTTTTCCACTCTTAAAGACAACAATCGTTGCTTGCGTTTACCTAGCGATTTTCCACTTCTTAAGTCTACAATTTGTTTTTATCTACAGGGATATTTTGCCACTCTTAAAGACAACAATCGTTGCTTGTGTTTACCTGGCAATTTTCCACTTCTTAGGACTGCACTTCATTTTTATTTTAAGGGTGAATTTTCCCTGCAATTTTATTCATCTGACATGTTGTTTTTCTTCTCCATCAATTGCATGCGCCTTAATGGTTAATGGGGGTGTAATGGTGGGCATTTTTGTGTAATGGTGGATTTTACTGACAGTGTTACTGCATTTATCGTGATAGCGATTCTACTTATTCCATGACTATTTTTTTTTAATTTTTTTTTTAAATCGTGAATATCTGACAGCGAAGGTATAGGTTGTATGGCAACATTTTTAATTACTATATGACAGAGATTTGTTGTCTGACAACAAATTGAAAATATAGGGAGCATAAATCCCATGCATTTAGACTGCAGGGTCTCCATCTTGTATTCCATTAATATCATCATTAGTTGTTAGTAGTAATTAAAAACATGTAATAAATCATGCAAGATTTCTGCGATTTTTCCAATGGTTAACCTCTGTTATTAATCTCTACCATTAATCATTATTAATCTCTGGGAATTTGCATCTTCAGGTCTTTATTATCTCTGCATCTTCATGTATTTATTAATCGTTGTGACTTGCCACTTTTCTCTGCATCTTCATGGTGATTTGGTTTGGAGGTGGCAACCAATTTATCTCTATGTCTTCAGGTCTTTTTGCCAGCCTTGTCATTTGACCACTCTTTCCTTTGCCTGTACTTGATTTCAATTTGATTTCTCTGAAAACGTTTGGCGCATAGCTAGATTCAACGACCTTTCTTGTAATGTATAGCTTGATTTATATGGCATGGTTAAATGATTGGTATAATGTGATTTTAATACATAGAGTTATCTTGTATTATTGTGCAACGGTCTCCTGTTAACTTAGCATTATTATAACGTGTATCATTGTTATCATTGTTAACTTAGCATGTATTATTGGGTTATGTTATCCTTATGACAACGATAACATGGCAATTTGTTTTTGGACAACATTCTTCTGTTATTAATTAGCATTGATAATTATTGTTGTTGGATAGCGTTTAATAATAGCATTAAATCTCAATGAATAACATCGAGGTGACAATTATTTATAAACATCAAGACAACATTAAAATTGCATTGAATAACGTCAAATGAATTTTATTTATAAACTACAAAACCACATGAAAATAGCCCGCTTTAATGGCATTGTCATTTCTCAGCAGTTTCTTTTTAATGTTAATAGACAACTTGTTATTTTAGTACGGTTAATATAACTAGAAGGAATGTTGTAATTTAATTTGTTAATAAGTGTTATAATCGTAGCATTCTAAAATGATATTGTTAATGTTGTGATATAATGTTAATTGCTAAGTTGGATTGTAATTATGGATTAGTTTAGAATTGCCCAATTAGATTGTAATTAATGCTTAAATTAAATTGGTGAGTATTGACTAAATTGTAAATTAGACTTGCTAAATTATATTGTAATTAATGCTAAATTAGATTTGTAATTATTGACTAATTTATACTTGATTAATGTTTTGGGTTGTTGGCGAAGTCACGTAACAATTGCGCATTGTTTTTTAGTAACGTCATCTAGAGTCTGGTCGACTGGTTGCTTCGGGTGTGGGTGTAGTCTTCTTGTCAGTTGTTTCGCCTCCTAGCGCGCTAGATTTTCTTGAGTCCTTGGTCCCGTTAGGATATGTTGCGCCAAGGTTATTGACGTGCCTATCACATGGGGACGGCATGATTCCTAATGAGGGGATCATGGTGTTCCCTATTGGATAGCGACGAATGATAACTTGGCCAGAGTTGGTGCTTTTCGTGTGAGTGTTGTTGAGCATTGTAAGTTTGCTTTTGGCACATGGGTTGAACGCCTTCATGTGTTTGGTTCGCACACCTTGAGATTCTAGTCCTTGGTAGTCAATGCATTGTGCCGGGAGGGGGATGTTACCCCTTATCTTGTAGGTGTGGTCTTGTTTGCGTGGGGCGGGTAGTCGTTTCTCCTTGTTGTTTTACACATGTTTCGCCCAGTTTCTCTTGTGCTGGTGTGTGGATTCGTAATTTTTTGTTGCCTGTTCTACGGGGGTGGTGCTCGCCGTCAGATGTGTTGTTTAGCCGTAATCGTTGTTGTCGTCTTGTTTAAAAAAAAAAAAAATTGCATCTTCTGCTTCACTTATAGTCGTAATGAAGGGGTCGTTACATATGGTATCAGAGCGGGTTCAACTCACGACTTGGGATCACGACGACTTTCGTTGATATGATGTTTGATTATAATGTTGCTAATTAAGTTGACTTTTAATCATGCAGGTAATCATGGTTATAGGATGCCGCAGAGGTAGACAATGGGGTGCTAAGGGAGGAGGCGCAACACCTCCAGTAGCATCCATGCCTGAGGGGACTAACCCCCAGGGAGATGAACAAGTTGTCAGGCAGGAGAAGGTAGCGATGGGTGATGTGGTTGGGCTAATGAGATTGTTTCAGTGCATGTCTGAGGCACTGATAAACCATTTGGACAGAGATGAGGCTAGGGTGTCGGCACCCCCTGAGGGTCCACCGCGTGCTCAAGTTGGTACTGGTAGCATTCACCGCGAACTCGAGAAGATCAAATTTCCCAACCTCTTTGGTGCCCCAGATAGCGCAGCCACCGAGGCATGGTTGGAGAATATGGCGATGTGATTTTCACTTCGCGACTATACCTCCAACATGAAGGTCCACATGGCGGTCTTTCAATTGAAGGGGAGCTCTCTTCTATGGTGGAAGATGTTCCTGCCGCAACTAAACATGGTTGTCGAAGACGTGTCATGGGAACTGTTCGAGGAACGGTTCCAAGAGAGGTACCTATCAGAGGAATTCATTGAGTGTCAACTCAACGAGTTCAACGCCTTACGACAGAGAAACCATACGGTGTCCGAGTACGAGGCTCATTTTATGGAGCTGCTTCGGTATGCTCTGCATCTTAATACTGAGAAACTTAAGGTCAATAGGTTCGTGTTCGACCTTAATGGCAACATACGTGCAAAGGTCAAGATTCTGATGCCTCAGACCTTGCATGATGTCGTCCAGAAGGCCCTCATAGCAGAGGAGGAACTTATCAGTGGGGGTCAGAGTTGGACTCCAGTAAGACCAGCAGGGCATGTGTCATCTGGTGTGCAACAACATCAGACACCAGCTAGACATACGCCTGGATATTGTGGATTCCAGAGGGGATCCACTTTCACTACACCTCGATGACCAGCGCTTCAACAATGAAATCCTTACCGAGGACCACCACATCAGCAACAACGTCGACCGCAACAACATTAGTTTAGTCTTGTTCAACAGGACAGACCCAGATTCCAGGCCAGTGGGTCGTCAACTTCTACTTCGGGTACCAGGAGTACTGGACCGAAGAAGAGGTGTTGGACGTGTGGGGAGCCACACTACCAACGTGAATTCCCAATGGATGTTAAGAACCAAAATATATCTACAAATATAATCA
This sequence comes from Picea glauca, assembly GCA_000966675.3. Taxonomy (NCBI): domain Eukaryota; kingdom Viridiplantae; phylum Streptophyta; class Pinopsida; order Pinales; family Pinaceae; genus Picea; species Picea glauca. The sequence goes on from JZKD02S1319172.1 coordinate 11,447, forward strand.
CCACAAATACTGAATACAAAATAGATCCACAGATCAAGATAGAAGAAACCACACTTTATTATGACCAAACCCTTGAGGTAGGGAAACACCATACAATGGATCCTATTATGGAAGAGATCCTCTCTTGTTCATTTGCCTCTTCGAGGGGGCCTCCTCCTATTGAGCTACAAATCACAATAAAATAATTCTCTTCATATCCCATTACATTGCTTGAACCTCTTTATATAGTGCTACCATCACTTAAGAAAATTCTAGAGGAGGAATCTTCTAGAATTAGAACCTTCTAAGAAGTCCTCTTACATTTATTATATCTAATTAGCCATTTATTATATCTAACTACCATAGTGGGCCTTATTTAATAATATAGTGGACCTAGTCCA
>JZKD02S1319183.1:0-11826 GCA_000966675.3 Picea glauca
CTGAATGTTCTACATTTTGGGGTTTTCTGGTCATTCTTCCGTTTGATTTTACTATGATGACGAATGGTTGGATCTACATATTTGAATGGTTAAGTTCTAGTACCCATGACTTTTTCAGCAAACTGAATCCATTTATGTATTCAGAAAAACAATTTAAACAACAGAAATTTTGTCTAAATTTACTTCGCAACATTCAAACCAATTCCTATAAAAATATTCAAAAATAGAACATTTGTATTACAGTGTTTATGTTCTGGGGTTTATGTTTTGTATTACAGTGTTTGTGTATTACAGTGTTGCGTCTGGGAAATTGTTTTTGGTTGTGTCCTTACCTTTCATTTATCTGCTCAAGAATCAGATATGGAATTCCCTTGCCACTCAGATTTAATTGGTTCCTGACCTGAAAATTATTGCCACCTCCCACGTGGTATCCAAATTTGGATCCAGGGAATGTTATTATTAGTCCATACGGTTGATAGCTTTATCCTCTTCACAGCGCTCTGATTGTGGATGCAAAGATGTGTAGCGTAGGAACCAAAAACACACTTGAACCTGGAAAAGAAGTTGAGGTTAGCAAGAGAATTGTATAAGACATGTCCTTGTAATGTTATATCGAAGTGTTTGAATGCATGTGCATGAGTGAACATTATTGACATTTGTTTTTTTTATTTAAGATTAAAGAGCATTAAAATGATCAGTTTTCTTAACATTCACCATTTTTTTCAAATTATTCATTTTGTGAAAGGCTAACATAAATTAACTATATTTGTATTGTATATTGAATATAACATGCATATAATAAGTAATTAAAGTGAGTTTTTCTTTAAGTATAAAACATGGATTAATACTGAATTCTTGTTTCAAAGATTTGGTCCTCTGAGCAATATGTTTCAGTACCATAGTACTCTCTCTATTGTATTTAAATAAATGTGCATTTAAACAAATACCATAGTTGTATGTTCGGTATTTACATTGAGAAATCAATAAAAGTTGGTGGTGTCAATATTTATACTATTATATATCATATTTTGATTTATTTTATTTATTAGAAATTAATAAATAAAAATTATTTTAGATAATTTCGTATTATTATCTATTATATTTTATTTATTTTGTTTACTAGAAATAAATAAAAGTTGGTGACGTAGATATGTAAAGTTATATGAAATGTTTACACTTGTTATTATATATTATAATTTTCCTTTTCCTATTTGAAAATATTAAATCTTAAGTTCAAGGTAAAATACATTTGAATGTGAAGAATATAGAAGAAACCAAATCCATTACAAAACTTTCTTAACGAAGGAAGCACAGAAATCAATGACCCATTGAACTATACTTGCACAGAATTTTGATGAAGATAGGAGGCACAGAAATCTACTGTTCAGATTGTTACATTCCATATTAATGATTAAATTGTTATTTTATTATCATATCAACATTTTTTATGTAAATCTCACTGCCATATTATTATTGCTGCCTTATTAGAATCATGTAACTGGCAGATGTATTATTGCCTCTATGTAACTGCCAGATTTGGAATTATTACATTCTTACATTATTACATTATGTTAGGGTAAATGTAATATAAGATAAGGTTATGGTAATGTTATTGCAACAAGTTATTGCAATGGTACTACATTATATTATAATGAAGTAAAGTAATGCTAAGTTAATGAATCGTCTTATGATGGAATGTATGAAATAATCATGTGAGGAATTGACAGTGTAATCTAATGCAATATATTGGACTATCAATGTCTTAATCATTAGTGTAATGACCATGTTGCTTAGTTGGTTAAATTGCAAAGTCTTTATATTATAATGTAATGATGCTAGCTTTTATGAAGATGTCATGGTAGTTTATTTCTGGATACTAACATATGAAGATGGAATGTGGATGTTATCCTATTGCAAGGTAAGTGAGGTAAATGTAATGAAGTTATTCATTCGGGGTAGGTTATTGTAATAATTATGGTGGTTGATAAACATATATCATGAACTGTCCTTGAAATTAAGTACGAGGATTTACCATGGCTTAGAAAATGGGGATTGAATTTAGTTGATTTTACATATTTAGGAATGGGTTGGTAACCCTTCGTCTAATAGAAGTCAAATGGGGTAAGTGGTTTGTAATTGAAGTCAATGAGTCCTTCTAGTGGTTGGTCGTTGTCGGTGTCCTTCTAACTTGCGTCCTCCGTTGAGGTCGTGGTTGCCCTTGATATTGTAGTACTTGGTTCTCTTGCATTGCGTGGTTTCTTGTGTCGGGCGGGATATAGACACCTCCTGGTAGCCTTGGTATTTATGTCTGTGTGTGTGATCTTTCTGTGTAAAAAATCCAGTGTCGTATCAAGAGTCTCGGGCCCTTTAAAGGCAGGGATTTCACTCTTGTGACACACCTGACAGAGATTACTAGTTTCTGCTTGAGAAGTCGGCTAGGAGCCTATCTGACCTTCTCTCTCTCCGGAGTAGAGGACTAAGATTAAACGCCCTGCTTTCCTGTGCAGAAATAGTAAGATCTACTACTATGGATTCATCCCTCTATGTTCGTACTGTGTATAACCCAGTATGTTGTTAAATGTTTGCATTGTGTGCCTTATGTCTATGGTCCTTTATTGCTTGCTGATACTTGTTGTGTACCTTCAGTCTTCTTGTGATGAACATCGTGGTGGCGTCTTGTTGGTTGTCCAATGGCAACGTAGAGTCAAGTGTGTCTGTTACTTATACACGCACGCACACACCTTAACAAAAAAAAAAAATTCACATATTAATAGAGTTGTTGTTGTAATGAGGAGGTCGTTACATATGGTATCAGAGTGGGTTAGAACCGCGACTTGGGATTCGCTAGAGCTTTCGTTGACATGATTAGATTGATTATATGGTTGCTGATCGAGTTGATTGTGTGCGTGCAAGTAATCATGGTTAGAGGACGCTGCGGAGGCAGATGATGGGGTGCTAGGGGAGGAGGCGTGATGCCTCCAGTAGCATCCACGCCTGAGGGGTATAACCCCCAAGGAGGCGAGTAGGTTCTCGGACAGGAGCAGATAGAAGTTGGCGATGTCGTGGGGATGATGAGATCTTTTCAGAGCATGTCCGATGCGTTGATCAACCGATTGGATAGAGATGAGGCCAGGGTGCCGACACTTGCTGAGGTTCCACCGTATGCACCGGCTGTTACAGGTAGCATTCACCATGAACTCGAGAAGGTAAATTTTCCCAAGTTCTTTGGTGCCCCGGACGGTGCAGCCACCGAGGCATGGTTGGAGAATATGGTGATTTTCTTCTCACTTCGCGATTATACCTCCAACATGAAGGTCTGCATGGAAGTCTTTCAACTGAAGGGGAGCACTCTTCTATGGTGGAAGACGCTCCTGCCGTAGCTGAACATGGTCGTTGAAGATGTGTCATGGGAACTGTTCGAGGAATGGTTCTGAGAGAGGTACCTTTCAGAGGAATTCATTGAGCGTTAGCTCAATGAGTTCAATGCATTACGATAGGGAGGTCGTACGGTGCCCGAGTACGAGGCACGTTTTATGGAGCTGCTCCGGTATGCTCTGCACCTGAACACTGAGAAGCTCAAGGTCAACCGGTTTGTGTTTGGTCTTAACGACAGCCTACGTGCAAAGGTTAGGATCTTGATGCCTCAAACCTTGCACGACGCTGTCCAAAAGGCCCTCATAGCAGAGGAGGAGATTATCAGTGGGGGTCAGACCAGGACTCCAGTGAGACCAGCAGGGAAGGGTTCATTTAGAACGCTGCAGCACCAGACACCAGTGAGACAAACGCCAGGATATCGCGGCTTCCAGAGGGGATCCACATTCACTACACCTCGAAGACCGCCACCTCAGCAGTGGACATCTTATCGAGGACCACAGCACCAGTAGCAGCATCGCCCGCAGTAGCAGCAGTTTAGGCATGTTCAGCAGAACAGACCAGGGTTCCAGGCCGGTGGGCAGTCATCTTCTACTTCGGGTACCAGGACTACTGGGCCGAAGAAGGGGTTTTGGACATGCGGGGAGACACAATATCAGCGTGATTGTCTTGTGGAGAGGACTAGGGCGTCCGGATCAGCTGGACCTGCTACCGTGGGAGATATGGGCAAGGCCCATCAGATACATGCAGCGGTGAATAACTGCCAAGCATATCACCAATCAACTATGCTTGAGACGACAGGTACTATCGTTGCCCAGACCCTTAGTATTTTGATAGACCCAGGTGCTACTGAGAGTTTCATTTCTGGTGCGGTGCTAAAAAGGATTAAGGTAAAGGTCGTCGAATAGGACGAGTTTAGCTTCGTAGAGATGTCTTCTGGAGCCAAATAGAAGGTTGGAGGAAAGGTTACGGGTTGTGCCCTTAACCTGGGAGAGTTTTTCATGAGGGTCAACTTGTACGTCACAATCTTAGGATCTTATGACGTCGTGATTGGTATGGATTGGTTGGAGTCGCATGAGGCGATACTCAACTGTAAGACGAAGAGGTTGAGCTTGGTCGATGATGAAGGACATAGACGGGTGATTGTAGGACAGAACCAGGGAGTATCCCTGAGGTTCGTCTCTTCCTTACAGTTACGGAAGAGTATGCGCCAGGGGTGAAATATTTATGCAATCCTTGCGCTAAACGAAAAGGGAGTACCAGAAGGTCTAGAACACCTTCTGGTGGTGAAGGAGTTTGCAGACGTATTTCCATAGGAGTTTCCTGGGATGCCACCAGAAAGGGAATTGGAGTTTATTATAGACCTGAAACTGGGGACTGAAATGAAAGCAAGAACTCCTTATCGGATGTCGACCCCGGAGTTGCAAGAGTTGAAAATGCAACTGAAGGAGTTGTTGGACCTGGTACTGATACGTCCTAGTGTGTCACCGTGGGGTGCACCGGTTATTTTCATTTGAAAGAAGGATGGATCGTGGAGGCTTTGCATTGACTACCGTCAACTGAACAAGGCTACAATCAAGAATCAATATCCCTTACCAAGAATTGACGATTTGTTCGATCAAATGAAGGGTGTGACGGTGTTCTCCAAGATCGATTTGCAATCAGGGTATCACCAGTTACGGATCAAGGAGGAAGACATACCTAAGACCACCTTTAAAACAAGATTTGGACATTACGAGTTTACTATTTTACCGTTTGGATTGACAAACGCCCCAGAGGTATTCATGAGTTTGATGAACGGGGTGTTCCGCGAGTACTTGGACAAGTTCGTCCAAGTATTCATTGACGATATTTTGATCTACTCTCAGATGACGGAGGATGATGATGAGAACTTGCGCTTGGTACTACAGTGTTTTCGAGAGCACAAATTGTTTGGGAAGTTGTCCAAATGATCTTTTTATCAATTGAGGATTCACTACTTGGGGCATGTCATCTCCGACGAAGGTATCACCGTGGATCCAGCCAAGGTTGAGGCTATTATGGAATGGCTTGCGTCGACGAATGTCACTGAAGTGCATATCTTTATGGGTTTAGCAGGATACTATCGACGTTTTGTCGATGGATTTTCGAAGATAGCAAATCCGATCATGGAATTGCAGAAGAAAAACAAGAAGTTTGTTTGAACTGAGAAATGCGCGTAAGCATTTCGAAGGCTTAAAGAGTTGTTGACAATAGCGCCGATACTAAAGGTCCCTGACATGGACGTAGACTTCTTGGTATGCACTGACACATCCAAGGAAGGTTTAGGCAGAGTCTTGATGCAAGAGGGAAGAGTGATTGCTTACATTTCGAGGAAACTGAGAAGGAATGAGGAGAACTATGCGATGCACGATTTGGAGTTATTAGCCATCGTATATGCCTTGAAGGTTTGGAGACACTACCTTGATGGACGAAAATTTGAATTAAGGACTGATCATTGTGGACTACAACACATTTTTACGCAGAGCAACCTTAACGCGTGACAACGGCATTGGTCAGAATTGCTTAGCGAGTATGACTTCGAGATTACTTACATAAAGGGAACAGTGAACCGAGTGGCAGATGCTTTGAGTCGGAGGCCACACATCTTTTCAGTGTTGCCTCTTCGGACGAATCTACGTGAGAAGATTCTCAGTTTACAGCATGTTGATGACTGGTACAAGGAAGTCAAGGATTTTATCGAACAAAACACAATGATGGTACCACGATATGAGGGATTTTCTTTTGATATCAATGGGTTATTGAGGTTTAGAGGTCAGATTTATGTACCACCAAATGATGAGTTGAGGATGTTGATCCTGAGCGAGGCTCATAGAGTAGTTTACATGGCTCACCCAGGAGTCAAGAAGATGAGGGAAAACCTTAAACCCTTATTCTTCTGGAAGGTAATGAAGGCCGACATAGTCAACTTTGTGGCTAGATGTCTCGAGTGTCAGTAGGTAAAGGCTGAACATAGACACCCGGTAGGATTATTTCAACCACATATCATTCCAAAATCGAAATGGGAAGTTATTTTGATGGATTTTATTGTTGGATTGCCACTAATGGCAAGGAGACACGACTCGATTTTTGTAGTAGTAGACACACTGATGAAGAGTTCTCACTTTATTCCTGTGCGTACGACGTATCAGGCACCTGACATAGCGAGAGTTTTCATCAATGAGATTGTGAGGCTATATGGCGTGCCTAAAAAGATTATATTCGATCGAGGATCGGTGTTTACTGGACGATTTTGGACGAGTTTCCAAGAGGCATTGGGAACCCAACTTAACTTTAGTACTGCGTATCACCCAGAGACGGATGGATAGACAGAACATACGAACCAAACCTTGGAAGACATGTTGCGCATGTACGTGATGGACCAACAAAAACGTTGGGAGGAATTCCTACCCCTAGTAGAGTTCGCTTATAACAACAGTTACCAAAGCACCATTAATATGACGCCTTTTGAGTTCCTTTATGGGTGACCATGTCGGACGCCCTTGAGTTGGGATCGGCTGGAGGATAGAGTCTTGGTGGGACCAGAAGCGATCCAAGAAATGGAAGAGCAAATGCAAACCATAAGACAAAGGATTAAAGAAGCGCAGGATCGATAGAAGAGTTATGCCGATGCGCACCGAGTCGACCGTAGTTACGAGGTCGGCGATCGAGTCTTCTTGCAGGTTAAACCGCATAAGAGTTTGATCAAGTTTGGAAAGGGAGCTAAATTCTCTCCTAGGTTTGTGGGACCTTTCGATATTGTGGAGAGAAAGGGGCCCATGGCCTATCGACTAGCCTTGCCTGATTCTTTGAGGCGTATGCACGATGTTTTTCATGTATCTGTTTTGAGACATTATATTAGTGATCCTACACACATGATTGACATGAATTCCTTGCAGGTATTAGACGAGGGAGCGCTCACGAATGAACCAGTCCGCATTTTAGATCATCGCATTCAATAGTTACGACGTCGAATGGTAGATCAGGTCAAGGTCCAGTGGGACAGTTATAGTCCGCACTCGGCGACCTGGGAGGATGCATATGATATGCGCAAACACTTTCCATTTTTGTTTGATAGATAGATTTATGATACTGTGACACACTTATTCTAGCATTTATACTGAGAAACTTCGGCACGAAGTTTATACCAAGAGGGGGTGTATGTAACATCCCGCTCTGGCGCACATAGAAAACTTATTCTTTGAGGACACTTGCTCACAAGTGATCTGGATTTTTATGATGATAAACATTTATCCTTGATGATGATGCGTTATTATGGATGACATGATGTTTTACTTCTTTGACATAACCAGGTGCTATTGACTCAGTTTATTTGAGTGTGCAGGGTTTTTGACCTGGAGGATCTAGAGGCATCGACGGTACCCTTGGACTCCAGATTGAGTCATGGAGTGTGCTATTTGAGTTGATTTATTTACCATGATATTTATTGATTTGATGATATGTTGTTGACATGTTCTGACATGATGGTTGATGATGTAGGCTGACGATAGCTTGTCGACCAAACTCACATATGGAGTAAATGGGCCACACACGATTTACAGATAGGTTGAGGGAGAGTTGTGGACAGCAGCCCTGCCACAGCCTACTAGCACTCCCGTCGTGGCTCGAACTGTAGGTTAACGATTACCTAGTTCGAGAGGATCCACGATGCCGTGAGGGAAGACTGCGGAAGTCACTCACGATGATTATAAGGGGTGCGCAATAAGGCAGGGGCCTTATTCCTTAGAGCCCTTAGTCTCCCACAAGTTCACCTAGCGGAGTGTTGACTCCGGGGGTTATATATGTCTACCAATCAGTCAAGTCGGTGAGTGGCACACTTGGAGCACGTGGTGCATCCTGAAGGGCATGTCGCGCAACAGAAACAAACGAGGCGAGTGGCACTCTTGGAGCACGTAGTGGGTCCCAAAGGGCATGTCACATTTATGATGATGATGAGACAAACCTAGATGACCCTAAGACCTTAACGCCTTAAGAAATTCTCAAAACGACTCCCATAATTAATTGTCGCCCAGTTCAAATCTAAACCTAAATTTAAAACATATCTAAGATAAAATTTTGATTAGCATAAAGAAAAGACCCTACAAAAATAAATAAAGGGCGTAAACTAAAGCCATCCAAAGTGTTAGTTAAAGTCTTCTTAAATTTAAAGGTGGTAAAGTGAAGAGAGGGATAAATTAATTAAAATAGGTGGTTTTAATTGTAAAAAGGAATAAAAATTTAAAAAAACGTGTGAGAGTATAAAAGTAATGAACTTAAAAATATAATGAAAGGGTTAATTAGTTCATCTATCTTTTTGGTTTTAAAAAAAAAGAAAAGAGAAAGGAATAAATAATAGAAATAGGGAAACTTGTAATAAAAGAAACATAATAAAGGAAAGTAGGGGACATAGGGTAAAAAGCAAAAAGGAATCAGCAATTAAGGACTTTCTAAAATGAACTAAATTTAGCAACTTCATTTTAGGGAAAGTTATTAAAAGCATGTAAGGGGATCTAGGAACACCTAGGAGTAATTTTAGGAGCGATTCTAGGTGGGTGAGGGAAATGAGTCTTTTAATTTTTAAAAAGAAAATAATTTTGGAGAAACGTGGGGGATGAGTGACACTTGGACGGCAAAGAATTTTTAGAGGATTGTCATTAAAACTTAAATTAATAGTGATTTAGGGAAAGTAGGTGGGTCTCGAAATTCTATAAAAGAAGGGGAAGATGAAGAAGAAGGGAGGAACAGTTAGCGTAACGTTACCCTGTCGGATTGTGGCTTCACTGATTGCTTGTGGGGAGTTGGGTTTTTCTTAGCTCAGATTCGAGTGGTAGCTCAGCCTTGCGAGGCGAGCTGAGAAGCTAGACATATCTTCTGGAATTTGTGTGGCCCCTTTGCGACTCGAGGGGCAATGGGGGAAGCAGAGTACCCCTAGTGATTAGCTGAGAGGTAACGGTGAGGTCGCTACGGTCGGCAAGCAGGAGCAGCAAGGAGCACGAGACATCAATCAAGGCGGTCGAAAGGGAAAAGGTATGTGCGTTATTTGGTAGAGTAGATGCTTGGATGCAATTCTTCGTTGTAATTTTATTGTTGTATAATTTTACTGCCAATGACGACCACGATGATAGTTAGCATGCATGGTAAACTTTTTATTGTTATTATTCAAGAATTTATCTTTGAAGTTAGGCATGTTGGCGTAATTATTGTGTTATATTTGAGTCTGGTTGCCCCTGAATTAGTTCCCTTACCATACTCGAGTTTGACGTAAGGTTATGACTGAACCTTACTGAATAAAATTGTCCGAATCGGTTTCTGGAATGACCTTCTATGTTGCCCTGCCATTATATTTTCCCCATATATGTTTGCGCTGCCATATGTTTTTCCCTTGCGAAATTCCTTGTATCACTGGTGGCGGTGGGGTCCTTCTTAGTATATATTTCACACCTTCTAATCCATCATTTTAATTTGGATTGCTTACTCTGTACACGAGTTTTGTTTTTTTTTATTTCTCTATGGACACACACAATTTCTGTGGTTTTTATTTCTCTGTGGGAAAACTCAAATTCGGTGGCTTTTTTATAATTTTTGTGGGAAAATTCATGTTCTGCGTTTTTTAAATTTTTCTGTGGGCAGATTCAAGTTCTGTGGCGTTTTATTTTATTGCTGGCATTTTCAGTGAATGTGGGCGTTCCATTGTGGTCTGCATTTTATATTTTGCTGGCGTTTTCTTAGACTGTGGGCGTCTCCATTGTGACTGGGGCGTTTTATTTGAAAGGAATACTCCTTATTCTCACAAGCAAGATAGGGATTCGAACGTATTACAGACTGGGCGTGTTTAAACGTATTACAGTGCTTAAGTTTACTACTTTTGAGGGCCATTGCATTTCTTTCTATTTGGCGGGCCTTTGTAAACCCTTCTCACCACCGATTAACTTTGAAAGAAGTGCATCCTACATGTTTCAAATTACAGTTTAAGGAATCCCAATTAATGGCATTTACCCTGTGGAGATATATGGTGTGTATCCTTTTAAAGTAATTAGTTGGTTTCAGCTGTTTAGAGTAAACATTTCGACGGACAACAGTAAGTTGTATACATTAACAAACATCCTTGCCTTTCGATTTCCTCAGATTGAGTTGTAATGGAATCCCTGGCTGCACTTAGTGTTACCTAACAAGCCAAATGAAATGTGCCCCTTTCCGTTGGCCATGCGCGTTGCGCTCATGAAACCAACCAAATTTAATGATTAACTTACATACATGTATGTTATCCTGTTTAGCAGTCAGTTCTGTTTCAGGCAACCAAATGAAGTTTACATTATTATTTGATTTTATTTTCAATTTTTATAATTATTTCTTAACCAAAAATTATAGTCGTAGTCTGAATGTTCTACATTTTGGGGTTTTCTGGTCATTCTTCCGTTTGATTTTACTATGATGACGAATGGTTGGATCTACATATTTGAATGGTTAAGTTCTAGTACCCATGACTTTTTTAGCAAACTGAATCCATTTATGTATTCAGAAAAACAATTTAAACAACATAAATTTTGTCTAAATTTACCTCGCAACATTCAAACCAATTCCTATAAAAATATTCAAAAATAGAACATTTGTATTACAGTGTTTATGTTCTGTATTACAATGTTTATGTTCTGCAGTTTATGTTCTATATTATAGTGTTTGTGTATTACAGTGTTGCGTCCGAGAAATTATTTTTGGTTGTGTACTTACCTTTCGTTTATCTGCTCAAGAAAGAGATATGGAGTTCCCTTGCCACGCGGATTTAATTGGTTCCTGACCTGGAAATTATTGCCTCCTCCCACGTGGTATCCAAATTTGGATCCAGGGAATGTTATTATTATTCCATACGGTTGATAGCTTTATCCTCTTCACAACGCTCCGATTGTGGATGCAAAGATGTGTAGCGTAGGAACCAAAAACACACTTGAACCTGGAAAAGAAGTTGAAGTTAGCAAGAGAATTGTATAAGACGTTTCCTTGTAATGTTATATCGAAGTGTTTGAATGCATGTGCATAAGTGAACATTCTTGACATTTTTTTTTTTTTATTTAAGATTAAAGAGCATTAAAATGATCGGTTTTCTTAACATTCACCATTTTTTTCAAATTATTCATTTTGTGAAAGGCTAACATAAATTAACTATATCTGTATTGTATATTGAATATAACATGCATATAATAAGTAATTAAAGTCAGCTTTTCTTTAAGTATAAAACATGGATTAATACTGAATTCTTGTTTCAAAGATTTGGTCCTCTGGGCAATATGTTTCAGTACCATAGTACTCTCTCTATTGTATTTAAATAAATGCGCATTTGAACATATACCATAGTTTTATGTTCGGTATTTACATTGAGAAATCAATAAAAGTTGGTGGTGTCAATATTTATACTATTATATATTATATTTTGATTTATTT
>JZKD02S1319205.1:0-12157 GCA_000966675.3 Picea glauca
GGAACTTGTTATTAGAAGTGGAAAGAGTAGTTTTAAAATTATGGTAGAGGTATTTAATGTTGTCCTTATAAGTTAGGAGATGTAATTCACTATTTAAATCCTTTAAGAAAATATCAACTCTACTTTTGTAAAAAAGAAACTGCCTTTGATTGTTAGAATTTTCTTCAATGTCTCGCTTTTGTGTGGAAATGTTTAGTGTTAGGGTTAAAGGTATATGATCATATTCAAGTTCATGGTCATTTAAAAGTTCAAAAGTTACTATTTGGTTGGAAACATGGATATCAGATATCACATAATCCACAATTCTATTACCTAGACCATGAATACAAGTCATCTGATTGGAATTTGGCTACTTCATTACCCCATTGCAAATTATAAGGTCTTTATAACTGTAGAGATTGACTAACTCAATACCAAAAAAATTCTCTATTAGGTCTTCAAAGCTTCTTTTGTAGCTATTAGATAAAACAAAGTCGTCATATAGCCATAAAGGATTATGGTTGGAATCATTGTTTAAGAGAATAACTTGGTTAGTGACATTTATAGCATTAAAGTCTCATAGCATTAGGATATTACCTTCATTCCTCAAATTGTAACTATCTTGTTCTAAAGTATTATAGGGATGATTTTTATCTAGATTGTTTTTCTTATAAAAAGGAGAATTGATAGGTGCAAAATAACAAAATGCTATATATATCTTCTTAGCATTGATGTCTGAAATTTCTATCCAAATGTACTAATTAAGAGGGACGCTATTATAAAGTTTAATGTGAGGAGAAATTTCCTTTCTAATATAATAGGCTATGCCTCCTATCCATCTACAATATGATTTTTTGTTCTACGCCAACCACAATACAAATCCTTCTATGTAAGGGACCTTAGACTCTTCATGCTGCCATGTTTCAACTAGAAAAATAATATCAATATCACTTGGGATACAACTTAACATAGGACCTGGTAGCAACCGCGCTCTCACAGCAATCGGTCACTCCACCAGGACCTTCTTTCTCTCACAGGACCGAAGAGCTTTGACGCTCCTCCACTCCTGTATCGGGGCTTGCTGTCACCCACAGGAATACTTCTCGACGAACTCCCTTTCGCGATTCTGGAATTCGGGCTTCGCGGATTCGCGAATCTTGTGCGTACTCCACATGCACTTTGAAACTCCGACCCCCGATCCCCGATGTCAACGGTCAACGCTTAACCTTGTCGAGGATTTCCCCGTCAGGAAATCGACAGATGAAAGGTGATGGTTTACTCACCTTCGAATCCTCCGAACACCGACGCGCGATGCCATGTGTCGTGCTTCGTTCGGTCTCCGTGGGACCCTTCGCGACTCGGGTCTTCGCGATTCCTCCGTGCTCCCTTCGACCTTGCAACCACCGATATGACGAGTCCCGAAACCTCAAGATCTCGTGCCGCCTGTCCTTCCAATGATAGACGGCTCTGATTAGATCGGGGAATCGCGACTCGCGATTTCGACGTGCATGTGTTTCTTGCACTCGCCAACCCCGATATGCTGATACCCGATGTCAACCGGATTCCCTCACGTACTTGCGAGTTAACCTCCTCCCAGCTCCTCCGCGATCTGACGGTCTGCGGGACTTCAAAAACCTTCTCGACGGCTTCAAGTCGTCGATTCTCTTCCTCTTGAAGAGTTCCCTGCTTTACCACCTTCACCCTGTATGAACTTCTCCGGGGTCTGTTCCTTCCGTGGAATAAAGGTGCTATCCTTCTTGAGCTTCTATAACTCTGATTCCTTCAGAGACTTCTCAAACACTCCGTTCGCACTCGACCTTCAACAATCCTTTAAGTGTTGAAGTCTTCCGAGTCCTGTGCACTCGCAGCTACAGCAAAATTGGCCTCCTCCTTCTCAGACTTGCTACGGAGAGTTCATGTTCGGCCTGCACTTCACCTGCACGACTCTAACAACCAAATTCAATCTGGGTATACGAGAACAAGAGTTCAACTGGTTAGCCTCCTCAACGCACTCTATGCGGAGGAATTCCACTGCACTCTATGCAGGAATCTCCTGGCTCAAACAGAGAAACAATTGAAACTCATTCTCTCAGGTTTCGAACCTGGTATGCAATCACATATGTAGCATATAAAATATAAGCATAAAGAGAATCAAATAGACAAAAGCATAATATTAACAACACACAGAGATCAAACACATCCATGGAATTGAATCAAAGCTCTTTCCTATTAATTCAATGTCTGTACATGGAGGTTCTGCACAAGCTCTCTGCTCTGCTCTGCTCTCTTCAGTATGCAAGAATGAATACAATATACAAAGGAGGGTGTCTATTATTCTGTTTTCCCTCTCGAACATAAAAAATGTCTAATCTACAGTTAATTCCTATCTAACTGCATTAACACTATTAAATGCCTTCTTATCTACAATACAATACAAGTGCGCTCGGCTTTGAATGCCTTCCTTCAAATGGTGACGCAACAATCTCCAAAGCATTTCAAAAATGTGCGTGCTCGCACTGTCCAGCTGTATGTTCTTTCTCCGCGCGCGCTGGCTCGCTTGATGACGTGTAGATGCTCATGCATCATACTCCTCAGCTCAAAAGATTTCATGGGCTCTTGTCCATGAGCTCCTGCACAGTGTGACCATGCTTTTGTATCACGGCCTCTATTTCCCAGCTAGCATCCTCTACTGGGTGATTCTTCCATTTCACCAGGTGTTCAAAATACTGTTTCCTCCTGGTCTTTCTTCCAACTCTTTTATCCAGTATGCACTCCATCTCAGGATTCTGTGCAACTGGTAACTGCTTCTGCCACTCTACCACTGGTTCCTCAGTTCCAGTGTCTGCTCCTGCATCCTTGTAAGGGTATAAATCAAAAATATTGAAAATCGGAGATATCCCGATGCCCTTTGGCAACTCAAGCTCATATGCATTTTCGCCAAATTTCTTCAGAATTCTGCACGACCCGATCTTTTTCATCTTGAGCTTGTTATATGTTCCCCTTGGGAACCTTTCTTTTTGCAAGTGCGCGAGAACCATCTCTCCAACTTCAAATTGAAGTTGTCTCTTCTACTGATCGGCTCTGCGCTTGTATTCCTGATTTGCCTTCATCAGTCGCTGCTTCACTTCTGCGTGAAGTTCTTTCATCGCCTCGGTGAATTCTTCAGCCCTTGCGCTGCTAGTTTCAGCCCGTTCTGGCTCCCTGAGCTCAGACACTCCTCTCGACTGTGTCCCATACAAAATTTGAAATGGGCTCTTACCTGTACTCCGATTTACCGAATCGTTGTACGTGAATTCTGCTTGCGGTAGGATCTGATCCCAACTGGTGTGATGCTCGACCACCAGACTTCGCAACAGATCCCCTAAGCTTCTGTTGACCACCTCGGTCTGCCCATCTGTCTGCGGATGGTATGCTGAGCTGAATGCCAGATCAGTCCCCAGCTTTTTCCATAGCGTCCTCCAAAAGTGACCTATGAATTTTGTATCCCGGTCCGAGACTATGCTCCTCGACAATCCATGCAATCGGACAATCTCTTTGAAAAATAAGTTTGCGATGTGTGTCGCATCGCTTGTTTTATGGAATGGTATGAAATGTGCCATCTTCGAGAATCTTTCCACCACAACAAAGATGGAATCAACTCCTCGCTGTGATCTAGGTAAACCCAACACAAAATCCATACTAATGGCGTCCCATGGCCTCTCGGGTATGGGCAACGACTGATATAACCTAGCATTCTGCTTTCGGCCCTTTGCATGTTGACATATCCTGCACCTGTCAACAAATCTCTTCACATCTGCACGCATGCCTGGCCAAAAATATGACTCGCTCAGCTTGGTGAAAGTTTTGTCATGCTCAAAATGACCTGCTAGTCCACTACTGTGCTTTTCTCGTACCAAATTCTCTCTCATAGAGCAATCTGGAATGCACAATTGATTGCCCTTGAATAGAAATCCATCCTGTATCAAGAAATCTATCAACGGGCTCCTATCTCTGAGCACCGGATTCTCGGCTGCTTCATAAGCTTCCCCAAAATCAGCATCACCTGCATACATATCTTTCAGGTTCTCAAAACCCAGCGTTTTGACCGTGAATTCCTGCAGCAACAAACATTTTCGACTCAAGGCGTCAGCTACCTTGTTTGCAGTCCCTGAAATGTGCTTGATCACGAATGTGAAATTCTGCATGTACTCCACCCATTTCGCATGCTTCTGGTTCAGCTTCTCCTGCTGACTCATGAACTGTAACGCATGATTATCACTGTACAACACAAATTCCTTGGGCATTAAATAATGCCTCCACTTTTTCAATGCTTGTATGATGGCATAGAATTCCTTATCGTATGTGGAGTACTTTATCTTCGCATCATCCAGCTTCTCACTGTAGTATGCCACAGGTCTGTCATCCTGACTCAAGACTCCTCCAACTGCATACCCGCTCGCATCACACTTCACTTGGAAGGTCTTCTGAAAGTCTGGCAGCACCAGAATTGGCTGCTCTGTGATCTTTTGCTTCAACAGATTGAAGCTCTTTTCAGCCTCGACTGTCCACTAGAAAACTTTATGCCTCTTCCTCACAGTGTCCATCATTGCGACGCTAATCCCACTAAAGTTTCGAATGAACTTTCGGTAGAAACTAGCTAAACCATGAAAGCTCCTTACCTCAAAAATGTTTCTCGACGATGGCCACTTCCTGATCACATCCACCTTCTCAGGATCCATCTTCAATTCATTTGCCGAGATCACAAAACCCAAATAGATGAGTTCTGTCTGCATGAACGAGCATTTCTTCAAATTGATAAGCAGTTTCTCCTGCTGTAGCCTCCTCATCACTGTGGCCAAATGCCTCAAGTGTTCAGCTTTTGTCTTGCTGAAAATCAATATGTCGTCTAGGTATACGACCACAAATTTGTCGATGAATTCCCGCAGGACTTCGTTCATCAGCCTCATGAATGTGCTCAGTGCGTTTGTTAACCCAAACGACATGACTAGCCATTCATACAAACCCTCGTTTGTTTTGAATGCTGTCTTCCATTCATCTCCTTCTCTCATCCGGATCTGATGGTATCTGCTCTTGAGATCTATTTTCGAAAAATAGTTTTCCCCACTCAGGCAATCCATCAAGTCATCCATTCTTGGCAGTGGAAACCTGTACCTGATGGTAATCTTATTTATCGCCCTGGAGTCTGTACACATCCTCCAGCCTCCATCCTTCTTCGGGCTCAGTACCGTTGGGACGACACACAGACTAAGGCTCTCTCTGACCAGTCCCTTATCCTGCAGATCCTGTACCTGCCTTTTGACTTCCTTGTTCTCCTGAGGCGTCAACCTGTACGCTGCCTTGTTCGGCAAGATTGCTCCAGGAATGAGGTCAATATGATGACTCACACTCCTCATTGGTGGCAATGAACGCGGCAGTTCATCCACGATGATGTCAACAAACTCTCCCAATAGTTGCTGAATCTCCTTTGGCAAGTCGTCCACTCTGGTGCTTGTCAGAACAACTCTCAGCTTCCTGACAACAAATAATTGTGGATCTTCATCCTTCTCCAACTCTGTGAGAAGCTCCTTCCCACTCATGAGAAGTATTGTGCTTCTAACTTCTGGCTTCACTTCCTTATCTTTTATCGGCAACAGTCTGTGTTTTCCCCCATCCTTCTCCAAGGTGTATGTGTTCATTCTCCCATCATGAACAACATTTCTATCATATTGCCATGGTCTCCCCAGCAGTATATGGCATACATCCATGGGAATAACATCACACAGGATCTNTGTATGTGTTTATTCTCCCATCATGAACAACATTTCTATCATATTGCCATGGTCTCCCCAGCAGTATATGGCATACATCCATGGGAATAACATCACACAGGATCTCATCATGATAATTCCCAATTTTAAATTTAACTAAGAATTGTTTAGTGACACTTACCCGGTGTCCTTTCTGTAACCATGAGACTTTATACGGGCTCGGGTGCTTAGTTGTCTTCAACTCCAATTTCTCCACCATCTCGGATGAAACCAGATTATCAGTGCTCCCGCTGTCGACGATGACTTTGCATTTCCTGTCCATGGCTGTACACGCCGTTCTGAACAGTATGCTCCTCTGCACTGAGCTGTCCACCTCTTTCTCGGGTGTCAACAGAATCTTGTGTGTCCCCAGTGATCTTCCGCTGTCAGCATCTTCGCTCTCAACGTCACGCCTCTGCGCCTCAGCGACGTGAGATTTCCCTCCGTCCATTTTTCTCTCTGGACAGTCCACGGCTTTGTGGCCGTCTTTACCACATGTAAAACATGTGATAATTCCTCCTCATCCTCTTCCTTGACCTCGGGTACGAGTAAATGTATTGGCATCAGCGTAACCTTCCTGCTGATCCGTTGGCTGCCTCCTTGGCTCAATATTCTGCTGCCTCTGCTGTGAGGTTCCACCTCTCTCAGCCTTTCCCTGAGGTCTCTTCCAATCCTCCTTGGGCTTCTGAATTCTTTCATGGGCAACTGCTTTGCCTCTTGGCTGGCTTCTGCCTCTCCCTCGCTGTCCCTGCTTATGGTTCAGCTTTTCTTCGGCTTTTAGAGCCATCTGGTATGCATCCTCAACAGTGCGGATGGAAATCATGCTCAACTCGTCCTGAATGTCATACCTGAGACCGTTCAGGTATCTTGCCACCTTTTCGTCATCACTTTCCCGATGACTTGCTCGGATGTTGAGCCTATAAAATTCTTCGATGTACTCCTTCACCATCATCAACTTCTGTCTCAGGTTCTGCATGCGCCTGAACAGAGTGATCTGGTAGTCCCTCAGAATGAACTTTGCCTTCAACTTGGCGATCATCCGATCCCAGCTTTTGATCTTCTGTTTTCCTTTTGAACGCCTGTCTACCTACAGCTCGTCCCACCATAAGGCTGCATGTCCCTTCAGCTTCGTGACGGCATGTCTTACCTTCTTATCCTCTTCGATGTCCTCATAATCGAAGTAGGTGTCGAGTGCTCGGATCCAATCCAGCAACTCCTCTGCATTTAGGATTCCCTCATAAACGAGAATGTCCATCTTCATCTTCGAGCTCATCCTCGAAATGGCTCTTATTAACCTCTCTGTCGAGGCATCTTCTGCAGTGACTTCTTCCTGGTCATGTCCAACTTCCTCTTCAACCTCGGAATCACTGAACTCTGCTGTACCAGCTCCACGCCTCTGGGTGGTCTCCATCTACTCGAGTCTCGCCCTGAGATCTCATATTTGCCGCTCCATCTCTGGGTTTCCTGCTAGCCTACCCCTTCTTCAAGCATCCCTGTCCTCACGATCAGGTGACTTCCTCTCCCTTCTCGGTGGCATTATATCTTCTTCTCCCTGCTACCTGAACAAAGAGAACTCAAACTCCCGCTCTGATACCACTTGGTAGCAACCGCGCTCTCACAGCAATCGGTCACTCCACCAGGACCTTCTTTCTCTCACAGGCCCGAAGAGCTTTGACGCTCCTCCACTCCCGTATCGTGGCTTGCTGTCACCCACAGGAATACATCTCGGCGAACTCCCTTTCGCGATTCGAGAATTCGGGCTTCGCGGATTCGCGAATCTTGTGCGTACTCCACATGCACTTTGAAACTCCGACCCTTGATCCCCGATGTCAACGATCAACGCTTAACCTTGTCGGGGATTTCCCCATCGGGAAATCGGCAGATGAAAGGTGATGGTTTACTCACCTTCCAATCCTCCGAACACCGACGCGCGATGCCACGTGTCGTCCTTCGTTCGGTCTCCGTGGGACCCTTCGCGACTCGGGTCTTCGCGATTCCTCCACGCTCCCTTCGACCTTGCAACCGCCGATATGCCGAGTCCCGAAACCTCGGGATCTCGTGCCACCTATCCTTCCAATGATAGACGACTCTGATTAGATCGGGGAATCGTGACTCACGATTTCGACGTGCATGTGTTTCTTGCACTCGTCAACCCCGATATGCCGATACCTGATGTCAACCGGATTCCCTCACGTACTTGCGAGTTAACCTCCTCCTAGCTCCTCCGCGATCTGACGGTCTACGGGACTTCGAAAACCTTCTCGACGGCTTCAAGTCGTCGATTCTCTTCCTCTTGAAGAGTTCCCTGCTTTACCATCTTCGCCCTGTATGAAATTCTCCGGGGTCTATTCCTTCCGTGGAATAAAGGTGCTATCCTTCTTGAGCTTCTATAACTCTGATTCCTTCAGAGACTTCTCGAACACTCCATTCCCACTCGACCTTCAACAATCCTCTAAGTGTTGAAGTCTTCCGAGTCCTGTGCACTCGCAGCTACAGCAAACTCGGCCTCCTCCTTCTCAGACTTGCTACTGAGAGTTCACGTTCGGCCTACACTTCACCTGCACGACTCTAACAACCAAATTCAATCTGGGTATACGAGAACAAGAGTTCAACTGGTTAGCCTCCTCAACGCACTCTATGCGGAGGAATTCCACTGCACTCTATGCAGGAATCTCCTGGCTCAAACAGAGAAACAATTGAAACTCATTCTCTCAGGTTTCGAACCTGGTATGCAATCACATATGTAGCATATAAAATATAAGCATAAAGAGAATCAAATAGACAAAAGCATAATATTAACAACACACAGAGATCAAACACATCCATGGAATTGAATCAAAGCTCTTTCCTATTAATTCAATGTCTGTACATGGAGGTTCTGCACAAGCTCTCTGCTCTGCTCTGCTCTCTTCAGTATGCAAGAATGAATACAATATACAAAGGAGGGTGTCTATTATTCCGTTTTCCCTCTCGAACATAAAAACTGTCTAATCTACAGTTAATTCCTATCTAACTGCATTAACACTATTAAATGCCTTCTTATCTACAATACAATACAAGTGCGCTCGGATTTGAATGCCTTCCTTCAAATGGCGGCGCAACAATCTCCAAAGCATTTCAAAAATGTGCGTGCTCGCACTGTCCAGCTGTATGTTCTTTCTCCGCGCGCGCTGGCTCGCTTGATGACGTGTAGATGCTCCTGCATCAGGACCTTTGCGCCAGGGAAAACCATGACAGTTCCAAAAAAGGATCTCGAGTGTCCAATATCCTATTTATTATTGTACTTTTGGTCTTTATCCATAACAATAACTTTTCAATTTCTAGTTATTGTCCATTTTCCTGGCTTCTTTTACCTTTTGAACTTCCTTCCTTAATTCTACTTGGTCTTAGGGAATGAGGTCTTCATTTATAAGTATTTTTGACCCTTTTAAGCTCGAAGATTTACTGATTATTCTATATTTATGGTTAGTAAAACCTACTTTGACACATATCAACTTATCTTTATGTTCAATTATTTTTCTTAACCTCTTTACTTCTACGAGGTAAGTTGTTTGAATTTGTGATTTATTTTTTACTTCTTCTTTTACTATTGCTAACGTATCCTCCTCTTGTTGTTATTTTATACCAAAAATTATGAGGTTCTAGTATCTTTTATTATGCTCATGATCCAATTCTATTAGCTTATTCAATTCCTCTTTGATGGGTTTGATATCCTATTTGTTTTCCAGACTACTCAGGGACAATTTGTGGGTTTGTTTTTGCTTCTTTCTCTTTAATCATATCTCTCAAGTTGCAATTTTCTTGAACCTCTCCTTTTTGGGTTGGTTGTTTTTGTTTTACCATTTCTTGTATTCTAGCCTCCATGGTCTGCAATTGACTCTTGAACCCTAACAATCTATCCTCTATCTGTGTTTGAGTCGTCTCTTGGAAGAGTCTAATTTTTTTTTTCAAACACTGGTTCTAACTCTATGATAAAAATATATTATAATTTTTTTTAATTATTATTTTATTTGTATCTTTATTTATTTATTTTAAATTAAGATAGTTAATTTGTTTAAAAAAATTGAAAATTTTAATATAAAAATATTATTACTATTATTTTTTATTTTATTTTTATATCATATTTCTAAAAAAATATAAAAATAAAGTTTCTATAATTTTTAAGATCATTAATTTATTTTATTTATGAAAATATAAAAATAAAAACTTTTATAAATTGAATGCACTAAATTTGTAAATAGAATTAAAAAGTAAAAAATTTGATAAATTTTAAATATGGTTAGTTTAATTGTTAAAAAGAATCATAATTACAAGTTTTCTAGTAACTAGATCAACTTCTCACATATTTTCAGGGAGTTAAATTCGGAGGTTGATATTCTATCCAAAAAAAATCTTTTCTGGAACACTCTAGTATTTTGTCCTATCAACACTGGATATGTGGACTTGAGAGCCATAATCACCGCATTCCTCTATTCTAGCGTAATGTTTGTTGTTTTTGTCTTTTTATGATCTCTCTTTTTTGTATTCTTCTCTTAGATTTGGAACTATCCATTTGTATCCTAAGTCTTGGGATGGTCTCATTGTTATTTTTTTTTATATGGACACAGTATTACATCTTTTTGGTTTAATCCAAATTTAATACAAAGTGAAAATTTTCTTTTGGAAAAAAATATATTTCAACCTTAAAACCACAAGTAAAAAGTAAACAATATACACTTTTGTAATTAATTCTAAATAATTCTTTACACTTAACTTTTCACTTAGAGAAATAATATGTGGTATCTAAGTACTTTCCAAATGTCTTAATAAATTTTATTTAGTAGTTGTGAAACATTTAGGATTGAAATAAATTTACTCCTAACATTATGAACAAGACACATATATTAATCAATAATTATTTGAGTGAATAACATAATGCATATACGACTCATTTGTATGTTATGATGTTGCTTCCGGTTAACATTTATTCAGATTAGAGATTTGAAATGTAAAGAATTATTTAGTCTTCTTTAGAATTTTAATTCTACGCTCAAAAAGTTTTAGGAGAAGAATTTGTAGATCACTATAGTTTTGATGAGTTAAAAGGTTAGGAATGCTAATATTGTAAGAAATATTTTGAAATTGTGATCCAATGTGGGTGTACATGGGACATTCTAAGTGAAATTTCTTTTCATTTTCAATCCTCTTAGTGTCACAAAGATCACAAATTGTTTTGACCCACGATGTTTTGGGAATCGTTCAACGTCATGTTTCACTATAAAAATCATGAGAGCATGTTCTTATTTTAGCAATGTCGATTTTTTTCTTTAGGCTAGTCAAAATAGAGAGATACTTCTGATCTTGTAGATTAGGGTTGATCACATAATTTAGATGTAATCATATTTTTAATATTAATATCAGTTAACACACACACACACACACACACACACACACACACACACATTTAGCATGTAGTTGTTGTAATAACCGCATTAATTTAACGTCAAATAATTAATCAAACAAAACAATAACTTCTACTTGATTTATGAAACTCGGTAATTTCTTATAAATTCATCACATACGCATATAAATTGATCAACAAATAATAAAATTTATAACAGAATAAACAAATACGTAATTTAAAATACCTGGGTCTGATGTTAACCCTTCGTTTTCCACTTGTCTTGTTGACCTTCCTACTGCTGCCTTACCCAACTTGAATCCACAGACCAACTCTGCCCAAAACCGAGTTTCCACCCTGCCAACTAGGACAACTACCTAGCTCCAGGATACCATATGGATATCCTGGCCCCCGTTCCCAAAACCCCCAGCAAACCGGTGCCCCCTGTACTAATCCTCCCGACTACAGAACTCAAACTCTCCTCCCTGCAAATCCAAGAGAGCCCCCAAAATAAAATTTCCTGTAGAATGATCCTCCCTGCCTCCGTAAACCTCCTCCCCTCATATCCCTCCTTCACCGCCCTTTCACCCCATTTACTTCCTTACCTACACATAGTTAATGCCCCTTATCTAATTATTTAATGTTTCCTATCCGTTTCTTAATGCCCCTTATCCCTTCCGTATACGTAACCTTTTAATTTAAACAATATAACTTATTAATCTTTTTAAGTTTAATACCCATGTTATTGAATGTAATAGGTAGTTAATTAATTAATTAATTAATCAAAATTATAACCTTTAATTAATTAATAAATACTTAATTAATATCATTAGACCAATCTTTGTTTAGTTATTAACATGTTAGGAAAATTAATTACCTAATAAATCTTTTACTTAGTAATCCCTAAGTATATATTCTACTAGGGTTGTTACATACACCCACCCTTCAGGAAACTTCGTCCCGAAGTTAAGGTATCTTATGGTACAAAGGAAAAGAAACATGGTTCACACAT
>JZKD02S1319205.1:24267-34509 GCA_000966675.3 Picea glauca
CTTTTTTGGGGGCGCTGCCCCCGAACCCCCGCGCGGGGGGCTCTGCCCCAGTGCACCCCCCGAGGGGGGACCTAGCGGCCCCCCCTCTTACCCCCCTGCACGCCCGGCGCAGGCGCTCAACCACTCCTACTCGTGAAAAGAATATAACACATACCCAATAGGGTGCCACTCACCTCGTTCGTTTCTTTTGCGCAACCTGCCCTTCAGGATTGGTGTAGACGTCACCAGGGCACGTCCGTGATCACCAGGACCTTCTCTGACTTTGGGTCGAAGAGCGTAAATGCTCCTTTAATTCCATGTCAGAAATTCTTTACCCATAGCAACTCTCCACTGATCTCCCTTACCAATCGGGAAATCAGAATTCGCGATTTCGCAAATTCTGTAGTCACACGCCTTATGCCTTACGATTCCCCGAATCCCGATACGGGTCAATTGCTGAATTTCTCCCCCCCTTTCTGTCGGAGCTTCCTCTATCAAGAAATCACTACTTGCGATGTCAACAATTCGAATTCCAGAACTCCCAACCCCCATGGGCCGATCTCTTGACACACATGTGGATTTGACCTCTCCACCTTCTGCCCTTCTATCGGAAATTTGGAACTCGCAAGATCGCGAGTCCTGATTTTGATGGAATTGGGACTTGCTTTTCCCCGATTCCCGATATGATGCCACCTGTACTCCACCAGCACTTGTGGTCCCACACTGCCACGTCACCTTCAGGATATCTTGGATCACAAATCCAACAGGCAAGTGTTCTCTGTCGTTGAGAACCCCGATTCTCCAATCCCCGACTCCTCGGGATATCCTGACACGCGTCTCACACGATCGACGGTTTCGAACCTATCAGGATATCGCCTCTTGCGGTATTGTGATATTGCTACGCCATCTTGGGTATTCAACTCACGATTACCCGATACGCGAGGTCACGTGCAGATCCAACGACTCCCTTTTCCTCGGATCAACAGTTCTGCTCGCGTCGAAAATTTGCTAATCGCGATTTCAGCAGACACAAAACTCCTGTCTTCGCAAACCCTGATTCCCCGATGAGCCAAATCCCGATGGCTCTTGGGCTCCTCCTCAGCATGCTTAATTTTAACCCGTGTGCATCTCCTCAAGATCTAACGACTAGCGGGATTTCGCAAGGCTCCTCTGCGAATCTTGACCGTTGATTCCTCCCCTTCAAGGACTCCTCCCTGCTCGAACTTTCTTCGAATCATCTCCTGATTTCTACTCCATGGTATCATGAAGGAACTATCCCTCCTGAGCTTGTCAACTCTGATTCCTTCAGAGACTTTGTGCACACTCTTCGTGTTTGACCTTCAACAACTCCCAAAGTGTTGAGTCTTTCAGACTCTGTGCACTTCTGGCAACAACAGTCTCTGCCTTCTTCTGCTCAGATTTACTACTGAGACTCCTAATTTCGCCTGTGCTCTCTTCACACAGCTCCCATGACAACCCTATAACTCTTTTTGAATGAGAATAAGTGTTTAACTATTAAGCCTTCATCAACGTACTCTATGCAGATGAATTCAACTGCACTCTATGCAGGAATATCCTGGCTCAAACAGAGAAACAATTGAAACTTATTCTCTTCTCTCTCTCTCAGACTTCAGTTTGAAACCCTGAAATCACATACACAACATATTCAAAGCAAATGCATGAACAGAAAGCAAACATTCATGAGCACATAAACAACATACACAGAGAAACAACACCAGCCATGAAATTGAATCACAGACTCTCTTCTATTAACTCAAGTCTGTACATGGGGGTTTTGCATACAAATTCTCTTCTTTCTCTCTTCCTTCTAAATGCTTGATTCTGGATGATGTTACAATACACAAGTGAGGGTGTCTATATCCATTTTCCCTCTCGAACTCTAAAACTGTCTAATCTAGACTTAAACATCTATCTACCTGCATTAAATCTATTAAATGCCTTCCTATATACTAAGGACGAGAGATTAAAAGCTCAAGGTCCCCTTTACAATACAAGTGTGCCATCTCTTAATAATTCATTGAAGACTTGCGCAACAATCCCAAAGCACTTTTCAAAATTTTGGGTTTGTTTTCCCAGCTAATCTCTGCTTGATGTGTTGGCTCGCTTGCTGAGTTGGCGATGCTCCTGCATCATACTCCTCGGCTTGAAAACTTTCATGGGCTCCTGTCCATGAGCTCCTGCATAGTCCGTCCATGCTTCTGTATCACTGCTTCATTTTCCCAGCTGGCGTCTTCCACTGGGTGATTCTTCCACTTGACCAGGTACTCGAAATACTGCTTTTGCCTGGTCTTCTTTCCCACTCGCTTGTCGAGTATGCACTCCATCTGTGGCTTCTCTGCAACTGGTAATTGTTTTTGCCACTGGATGACTGGTTCCTCAGTTCTAGTTTCTGCTTCTCCAGCCCTGTATGGGTATAAATCCAAAATATTAAATATCAGATATATCTCGATGCCATCCGACAACTCAATCTCATAAGCATTTTCTCCAAATCTCTTCAGGACCCTGCATGGCCCAATTTTCTTCATTTTTAGTTTGTTATATGTTCCTCTTGGGAACCTGTCCTTCCTCAAATGTGCCAGAACAAGATCACCAACTTCAAACTGAAGTTGTCTCTGATGCTGATCTGCTCTGCGCTTGTACTCCTGATTTGTGTTTATCAGTTGTTGCTTCACCTCGTCGTGAAGTTCCTTCATTGCTTCAATGAATTCCTCTGCGCTAGCACCGCTAGTCGCAGCCTATTCTGACTCCCTGAGTTTAGAAACTCCCCTCGATTGTGTCCCATACACAATATGAAACGAGCTTTTTCCTATACTCCGATTCACTGAATCGTTGTATGCAAACTCCGCCTGTGGCAATATGTTGTCCTAGCTGCTATGGTGCTCTGTCACCAAGCTTCTCAACAAGTCTCCCAAGCTCCTGTTGACCACTTCCATCTACCCATCCGTCTGCAAATGGTAAGCTGAACTAAACACCAAGTTAGTTCCTAGCTTCTTTCGTAGCATCCTCCAAAAATGACCTATGAATTTTGTATCCCTGTCCGAGACTATGCTTCTTGGCAATCCATGAAGTCTAACAATCTCTTTAAAAAACAAGTTTGCAATGTGGGTCGCATCGCTGGTCTTTTGGCATGGAATGAAATGTGCCATCTTAGAAAACCTGTCCACCACCACAAAGATGGAATCAACCCCTCTCTTCGTCCTCGGAAATACTAATACAAAGTCCATTCTTATCGCCTCCCATGGCCTCTCTGGTATGGGCAATGGCTGATAAAAACCTGCATTCTGTTTCCTACCCTTCGAATGCTGACAAATCTTGCATCTGTCAACAAATATTTTGATGTCTACTCGCATTCCTGGCCAAAAATATGATTCGCTCAGTTTCGCAAAGGTCTTGTCTTGGCCAAAATGCCCTGCCAAGCCTCCGCTGTGTTTTTCCTTCACCAAGTTCTCCCTCATGGAGCAAATTGGAATACACAGTTGATTGCCTCTGAACAGTAATCCCTCCTGGATCATGTAGTCTATCCATGGGCTCCGATCCCTGAGAACGGGATTCTCAGCTGCTTCATATGCTTCTCCGAAGTCTGCATCTCTGGCATACATGTCCTTCAGATTCTCAAAACCCAATGTTTTGAATAGGAACTCCTGCAGCAACAAACATTTTCTGCTCAAAGCATCAGCCACTTTGTTAGCAGTACCTGAAATGTGTTTGATCACAAACGTGAAATTATGCATGTAGTCTACCCATTTTGCATGCCTCTGGTTCAACTTCTCTTGTTGACTCACAAACTGCAATGCATGATTATCACTATACAATACAAATTCCTTTGGGATCAAGTAATTCCTCCACTTCTTTAATGCCTGTATGATAGCATAAAACTCCTTATCATACGTGGAGTATTTCAGCTTTGCTTCGTCCAACTTCTCGCTGAAATATGCAACTGGTCTATCATCCTGACTCAAGACCGCTCCTATGGCATATCCGCTCGCATCACATTTCACTTGAAATGTCTTCTTGAAGTCTGGCAACACCAACACTGGTCGTTCCGTTATCTTCCGCTTCAACAGATTGAAGCTTTTCTCAGCCTCAACTATCCAATGAAAAATCTTATGCCGCTTCTTCACCGTATCCATCATTGCCACGCTAATTCCATTGAAATTCCTAATGAACTTTCGGTAGAAACTAGCCAAACCATGGAAACTTATCACCTTGAAAATATTTCTCGGTGATGGCCAATTTTTAATCACTTCCACCTTACTTGGATACATTTTCAATTCATTTTTCGAAATAACAAAACCCAAATAAATGAGCTCTGTCTGCATAAATGAAGATTTCTTCATATTAATCAACAGCTTCTCCTGCTGTAGATTTCTCATCACAATAGCCAAATGCTTCAAATGTTCAGCCTTCGTCTTAATGTAGATCAATATGTCATCCAGATATACGACTACAAATTTCCCGATGAATTCTTTCAGGACCTCATTCATCAGCCTCATGAATGTGCTCGGTGCATTTGTCAAACCAAATGGCATGACCAGCCATTCGTACAAACCTTCGTTCATCTTGAATGTTGTCTTCCATTCATCTCTTTCCCTCATGCGAATCTGGTGATATCCGCTCTTCAGATCAATTTTTGAAAAATAATTTGCCCCACTCAGGCAATCCATCAAATCATCCATTCTCGATAGTGGAAATCTGTACCTGATGGTAATTTTGTTGATCGCTCTGGAGTCGGTGCACATTCTCCAACCTCCATCCTTCTTTGGACTAAGAACTGTTGGAATGGCACATGGAATCAAACTTTCCCTGACCAATCCTTTGTCCAATAGCTCCTGGACCTGCTTCTTAGCTTCCTCATTTTCCTGCGGCGTCAATCTGTACACAGCTTTGTTCGGCAAACTTGCTCCTGGTATGAGGTCTATGTGATGACTTACACTTCTCATCGGTGGCAATGAACGAGGTAATTCTTCCACGATGATGTCAGCGAACTCTCCCAGCAGTTCCTGAATCTCATCTGGTAAATCATCCACTCTTGTGCTAGTCAGAACAATCCTCGATTTTCTGACAACAAAAAATTGTGGATCTTCTTTCTTCTCAACCTCTATAAGAAGCTCCTTCCCACTCATGAGAAGTATTGTGCTGTTTACTTCCGTTTTCACCTCCTTATCCTTTATCGAAAGCAATATGTGTCCTCCCATCCTTCTCTAAAGTGTATGTGTTCATCCTTCCATCATGAACCACATTTTTGTCATATTGCCATGGTCTACCCAGCAATAAATGACATACATCCATGGGAATAACATCACATAAAATCTTATCATTATACCCACCTATTTTGAATTCGACTAAACACTGTTTAGTGACACTCACTTGATGTCCCTTCTGTAACCATGAAAATTTGTATGGACTCGGGTGATCAGTTGTCTCTAGCTCTAGCTTTTCCACCATATCGGTTGAAACGAGATTGTCTGTGCTTCCGCTGTCCACGATGACCTTGCATTTTTTGTCCTTGGTCTTGCATGCGGTTCTGAATAGTCAGCTTCTCTAAGCTGTGTCCTCCACCTCCTTCTCGGGTGTCAAAAGGACTTTATGCATCCCAAGTGATCTCTCGCTTTCTGCATCTTCTATCTCAGCATCACGCCTCTGCGCTTCAGTGATGTGAGCTTCTTCAGTGTCCTTCTTTTTCTCTGGACACTTGAATGACTTGTGCCCATTCTTCCCACATGTGAAACATGTGATAACTCCTCCTCTTCCTCTACCTCGACCTCTAGTATGAGGGAGAGTGTTTGCATCAACATAATCTCCTCGCTGATCATTTTGCTGTCTTCTCAGCTCGACATATGGTTTCCTCTGTGAGGTTCCACCTCTCTCAACCTTACCCTGAGGTTTCTTCCATTCCTCTTTGGGATTTTGGAATTTCTCCTGGGAAACTATCTTGCCTCTTGGTTGACTTCTACCTCGACCTCACTGACCTTGCTTGCGGATCAGCTTCTCCTCGGCTTTCAGAGCCAATTGGTAAGCATCTTCCACCATTCTAGTGGTTAGCATGCTTAATTCATCCTGAATGTCATATCTCAAACCATTCAGATATCTCGCCACTTTCTCATCATCGCTCTCCCGATGACCTACTCTGATGTTCAGTCGATAGAACTCTTCAGTATATTCCTTGACTATCATCAGATTCTGTCTTAGGTTCTGCATCCTCCTGAGAAGAGTGATATGATAATCCCTTGGGATGAATTTTGCCTTCATCTTAGCAATCATTCGATCCCAACTTTTAATATTCGATTTTCCTTTGGAATGTTTATCTTCTTGTAGCTCGTCCCACCACAATGCTGCATGTCCTTTCAACTTAGTGACAACATGCCTTACCGTTTTATCCTCTTCGATATCCTCGTAATCGAAGTAGGTGTCAAAATCCCTGATCCAATCCAGAAGCTCTTCTACATCTAGACTCCCTTCATAGACTGGAATATCCATTTTGGTCTTAGAACTCATCCGGGCGATAGATTTTATCAATTGCTCATTGGCTGCATCTTCAGCTTCAGCTGCAACTTCTCCTTGTGGTTCAGCTTCAACCTCATTGTCGGAATCACTAAGATCCCCGACACCAGCTGTGAGTCTCTGAGTTGTTTCCATCTCTTCGAGTCTCACTCTGAGATCTCGTATCTGTCTTTCCATCTCTCGATTCCCTGCTAGCCTACCTCTTCTTCTCACCTCCCTATCTTCTGGGTCGGGTGATTGTCTCTCCCTTCTGGGCGGCATGGTGAATTCTTCTCTTCTTCTCTGCTACAGAAAATAGAGAAATTATCCCGCTCTGATACCACTTGGTGCAGACGTCACCAGGGCACGTCCGCAATCACCAGGACCTTCTTTGACTTTGGCCCGAAGAGCGTAAATGCTCCTCTAATTCCCTATCGAAATTTTTTTACCCATAGCAACTCTCCACTGATCTCCCTTACCAATCGGGAAATCGGAATTCGCGATTTCGCAAATTCTGTAGTCACACGCCTTATGCCTTACGATTCCTCGAATCCCGATACGGGTCAATCACTGACTTTCTCCCCCCCTTTCTGTCGGAGCTTCCTCTATCGGGAAATCGCTACTTGCGATGTCAACAATTCGAATTCCAGAACTCCGAACCCCAAGGGGTCGACCCCACGACACAAATGTGGATTTGACCTCTCCACCTTCTGCCCTTCTATCAGAAATTCGAAAATCGCGAGATCACGAGTCTTGATGTCGATGGACTCGGGAATTGCTTTTCCCCGATTCTCGATATGATGTCACCTGTACTCCACCAGCACCTGTGGTCCCACACTGCCACGTCACCGTCGGGATATCGCGGATCACGAATCCAATAGGAAAGTGTTCTCTGTCGTTGAGAACCCCGATTCTCCGATCCTTGACTCCTCAAGATCTCCTGACATGCGTCTCACACGATCGACGGTTCCGAACCTATCGGGATATCACCTCTCGCGGTATCACGATATTGCTACGCCAGCTTGGGTCTTCAACTCACGATTACCTGATACGCGAGGTCACGCGCAGATCCAACGGCTCCCTTTTTCTCAAATCAACGGTTCTGCTCACGTCAGAAATTCGCTAATCGCGATTTCAACAGACACAAAACTCCTGTCTTCGCAAACCTCGATTCCCCGATGAGCCAAATCCCGATGGCTCTTGGGCTCCTCCTCAGCATGCTTAAGTTTAACCCGTGTGCATATCCTCAAGATCTAATGGCTAGCGGGATTTCGCAAGGCTCCTCTGTGAATCTTGACCGTTGATTCCTCCCCTTCAAGGACTCCTCCCTGCTTAAACTTTCTTCGAATCGTCTCCTGAGTTCTCCTCCACACTATCACGAAGGAACTATCCCTCCTGATCTTGTCAACTCTGATTCCTTCAGAGACTTTGCGCACACTCTTCATGTTCGACCTTCAACAACTCCCAAAGTGTTGAGTCTTTCAGACTTTGTGCACTTCTGGCAATAGCAGTCTCTACCTTCTTCTGCTCAGATTTACTACTGAGACTCCTAATTTCACATGTGCTCTCTTCACACAGCTCCCATGACAACCCTATAACTCTGGTTGAATGAGAATAAGTGTTTAACTATTGAGCCTTCATCAATGCACTCTATGCGGATGAATTCAACTGCACTCTATGCAGGAATCTCCTGGCTCAAATAGAGAAACAATTGAAAATTATTCTCTTCTCTCTCTCACAGACTTCAGTTTGAAACCCTGAAATCACATACACAACATATTCAAAGCAAATGCATGACCAGAAAGCAAACATTCATGAGCACATAAGCAACATACACAGAGAAACAACACCAGCCATGAAATTGAATCATAGACTCTCTTCTATTAACTCAAGTCTGTACATGGGGGTTCTGCATACAAATTCTCTTCTTGCTCTCTTCCTTCTGAATGCTTGATTCTGGATGATGTTACAATACACAAGTGAGGGTGTCTATATCTGTTTTCCCTCTCGAACTCTAAAACTGTCTAATCTAGACTTAAACATCTATCTACCTGCATTAAATCTATTAAATGCCTTCCTATCTACTAAGGATGAGAGCTTAAAAGCTCAAGGTCCCCTTTACAATACAAGTGCACCATCTCTTAATAATTCATTGAAGACTTGCGTAGCAATCCCAAAGCACTTTTCAAAATTTTGGGTTTGTTTTCCCAGCTGATCTCTGCTTGATGTGCTGGCTCGCTTGCTGAGTTGGCGATGCTCCTGCATCAAGGATGCACCATGTGTTCCAAGGTTTCCACTCGCTTCTTGTGTTTCTTTTGCACGACGTTCCCTTCAGGATGCACCACGTGCTCCAAGGGTGCCACTCGCCAACTTGATTGATTGGTAGACATCTATAACCCCTGGAGTCAACACTCTACTAGGTGAACTTGTGGGAGACTAAGAGCTCTAAGGAATAAGGCCCCCGCCTTATTGCGCGCCCCTTAGAGTCATCGTGAGCGACTGTCGCAGTCTTCTCTCACGGCATCGTGGATCCTCTTGAACTAGGTAATCGTTAGCCTACATTTCGAGCCACGGTGGGAGTGCTAGTAGGCTGTGGCAGGGCTGCTGTCCACACCTCTCCCTTAACCTCTCTGGAAATCGTGTGTGGCCCCTTTACTCCATATGTGAGTCTGGTCGACAAGCTATTGTCAGCCTGCATCATCAACAATCGTGTCAGAACATGTCAACATCATATCATCAAATCAGTGAAATATCATAGTAATAAATCAACCCAAATAGCACACTCCCTGACTCAATTCGGAGTCCAAGGGTTTCCACCGATGCCTCTGCATCCTCAAGGTCCGAAACCCTGCACACTCAATGAAACTGAGTCAACAACACCTGTCTACATCAAAGTAGTAAAAACATCATGTCATCTATCATAATGCATCATAATCAAGGATAAATGGTTTAACATCATAACCGTCCAGATCACTTGGGAGCAAGTGTCCTCAAAGAATAATTTTTTCTCAGTGCGCCAGAGCGGGATGTTACATACACCCCCTCTTGGTCTAAACTTCGTCCCAAAGTTTCTTAGTATAAATGCCGAAATAAAAGTACCCTAGTATCATAAGTCTATCTATAAAACAAAAATGGGAACTGCTGGCGCATATCATATGCGTCCTCCTAGGTCACCGAGTGTGGACTATAACTGTCCCACTGGACCTTGACCTGATATACTGTTCGTCGTCATAACTGTGGAACACGATGATCTAAGATGCGGACCGGCTCAACCATGAGCGCTCCCTCGTCTGATACCTGCAAGGAACTCATGTCAATCACGTGTGTAGGATCACTAATATAATGTCTCAAAACAGATACATGAAAAACATTGTGCATACACCTCAAAGAATCAGGCAAGGCTAGTCGATAGGCCACGGGCCCCTTTCTTTCCATGATCTCGAAAGGTCCCACAAACCTAGGAGAGAGTTTAGCTCCCTTTCCAAACTTGATCAAACTCTTATGCAGTTTAACCCGCAAGAAGACTCGATCGCTGACCTCGTAACTACGGTCGACTCGGTGCGCATCGACATAACTCTTCTGTTGATCCTGCACTTCTTTTATCCTTTGTCTTATGGTTTGCATTTGCTCTTCCATTTCTTGGATTACTTCTGGTCCCACCAGGACCCTATCCTCAAGCCGATCCCAACTCAAGGGCGTCCGACACGGTCGCCCATAAAGAAACTCAAAAGGCGCCATCTTAATGGTGCTCTGGTCACTGTT
>JZKD02S1319205.1:66971-82129 GCA_000966675.3 Picea glauca
CCTCACAATATACCTGTTCCAGTTTCGGTAGTGGGTGAGTATGATATGAGTTTAATGGTTTATCCTGTGCCATAACCCTTTTCAAATCATGCTAGATTCCTAAAAATCCATATTGGGGTGAATTCATTCTAGTGGCATCATCGACGGAGATCATGTCCTCAATGACCACTGTAAGGATAGGTTTATCATGGTTCTAGTGTCGATTCTTGGTCATTCTTGAAATAAGTATTCCATTCCTTTTATTCCTAAAATATAAATCATTAACCCCCTCCATGTTTTTCTTACTCTGTCTTTTGATTTTAATTTTGTTTTCATAAACCGATTTATGTACATGATTAGGTAATATAGGTACCTTATCCCTTGGATGTGACACACTGCTCTACGCTCCTCGGAGAACGGTAGCTTCTCACCAGGATCTTCTCTAACTTTGGCCCGAAGAACTAAAATGTCCTTCAACTCCCTCGTCAAAAGTTCTTCACCCACAGCAACTCTCCACTGATCTCCCTTCTGATTCGGGAAATCAGGTTTCACGATTTCGTGAATCCTGCAGTCGCGTGTCTCTCACCTCGTAATTCCCCGAAGTCTGATATGAGTCAACGTTGACTCCCTCCGCTATCGAGACTTCTCCCTTGTCGGGAAATCGCTACTCGCGATGTCAACGAGTTGAAACTCCAACCTTCAAACCCCGATGTGGCGATACTCCGATGCAACTCCACCTGTAATCCACTTCCTTCCGGGGTCCCACTCTACCATGTCACCTTCGGGATTTTGTGAATCGCGAATCCGACTAACAAGTGTTCTCCCCTGTCGAGAACTCCAATTCCCCGAGCCCCGATATGACGGGATCCTTTGACACACGCCCCTACGATCAACGGTCGCGATCCTCTCGGGATATCGCGGATCGTGATATCGACACTTTTGACCCAACCATTCAGTGCTCCAACTTGCGATATGCCGAATCCCGATGACTCTGGGTTCCCCCTACGCCAAGGGACGTTCAGCGGGATTTTGCGATTCTCCTACGCGAATCCTGTCCGTCGATTCTCCTCCTTGGAGATTTCTCCCGCTTGAAAGCTTCTCCTGCTCAAGCCTCTCTTGGGCCTGTTCCCACAGTATCCATGAAGGAACTATCCCTCCTGAGCTTGTTAGTTCGGTCACCTTAAAACTTTGCGCACACTTTCCACACTTGACTTCCAACAAATCTCAAAGTGATGAGTCTCCCTCGACTCTGTGCACTCGCCTGCACTTCTCCTGCACGACTCTATTGATCCAATTCAACTTCTGGGTGAATGAGAATAAGAGTTTAACTGCTAAGCCTCATCAACGCACTCCATGCAGATGAATTCAACTGCACTCTATGCAGGAATCTTCTGGCTCAAACAGAGAAACAATTGAAACTCATTCTTTCATTCTCTCAGACTTCACATTTATCCTGAAATCAGACTTCCAGCCTGTGCACGTCTTGCACGGCTCCGGTGTCAAATCCTGCACCCCTGAGGACTTAGAACAGAAGTTATCACTTCCTGAACCCTGCGGTCACGCACTCCTTGCAGACAAATTCCACTGCACTCTATGCAGGAATCTTCTGGTTCAGAAATAGAGAAACAATTGAAACTAATTGTTTTACTCTCACAGATTTCGAATCTACCATGAAATCACATACACAACATATAGAACAAGGTCATAACAAGAAGCAATCATAACAAGAAGCAAATATGCAACAACATAATATCAACAACACACAGAGAATAATCACAGCCATGGAATTGAATCAAAGTTTTCCTATTAATTCAATATCTGTACATGGGTATTCTCCACAAGTTCTCTGCTCTACTCTTCTAGCTCATGTTTCTCATATGAATGATAATGTTACAATGATACAAAGGATGGTGCCTATATTCCGTTTTCCCTCACAATTCTAAAGCTATCAAATCTACAATTAATTCCTACCAATCTTTACATCAATTCTATTAAATGCCTCAGCTACTAAGGACGTGAGCTTATCTGTTCAAGGTCCATTTACATATACAAGTGCGCTTCATCACATCAACACATTAATGTTTGGTGCAACATATCAAGGTATTTCAAAATTTTGTGCTGGCGCTGTCCAGCTGTCTTTTCTGCTCCACGCGCTGGCTCGCTTGATGGGTGAGCGATGCTCCTGCATCATTACTCCTCGGCTTGAAAATTTTCATGGCTCCTGTCCATGAGCTCCTGCACAGTCTGTCCATGCCTCTGGATAACTGCTTCTATCTCCCAGCTAGCATCTTCTACTGGGTGATTCTTCCATTTTACTAGGTACTCAAAATACTGCTTTCGCCTGGTCTTTCGGTCGATTCGTTTGTCCAGTATACGTTCCATCTGCGGCTTTTCTGCTACTGGTAGTTGTTTCTGCCACTAGACTACTGGTTCCTTATCTTCAGCATTCGCTTCTCCATCTCTGTATGGGTATAAATCCGAAACGTTGAATATCGAAGATATCTCGATGCCCTCTGGCAACTCAAGCTCGTATGCATTCTCCCCGAATTTCTTAAGGACTCTGCACGACCCAATTTTCTTCATCTTGAGCTTGTTGTATGTTCCCCTTGGGAACCTTTCTTTTCTCAAGTGCGCCAGGACCATATCACCAACTTCAAACTGAAGTTGTCTCTTCCGCTGGTCGGCTCTGTGCTTATATTCTTGATTCAACGTCTGTAGTTGTTGCTTCACCTTCGTGTGAAGTTCCTGCATCACCTCAGCAAACTCTTCAGCGCGAGCGCTACTAGTCTCAGCTTGTTCTGACTCCCTGAGTTCAAAAAATCCCCTTGGTTGTGTCCCATACACAATCTGGAATGGGCTTTTTCCTGTACTCCGATTCACCGAATCGTTGTACGCGAATTCTGTCTGTGGTAAGATCTGGTCCCAACTGTTGTGGTGCTCCGTCACCAGGCTTCTCAATAAATCCCCCAGACTTCTGTTGACCACCTCGGTCTTTCCATATGTCTGTGGATGGTAAGCTGAACTAAAAGCCAAGTTAGTTCCTAGCTTCTTCCATAGCATCCTCCAAAAATGACCTATGAACTTGGTATCCCTGTCCGAGACTATGCTTCTCGGCAATCCATGCAGTCTGACAACCTCTTTGAAAAATAAGTTTGCGATGTGGGTCGCATCGCTGGTCTTTTGACACGGAATAAAATGTGCAATATTCGAGAACCTATCTACCACCACAAAGATGGAATCGACTCCTCTCTGCGTTCTCAGCAAACCCATAACAAAATCCATACTGATCGCCTCCCATGGCCTTTCAGGTATGGGCAATGGCTGATAGAACCCTGTGTTCTGCTTTCGGCCCTTTGCATGTTGACATATCCTGCATCTGTCAACAAATCGCTTAACATCTGTTCGCATGCCCGGCCAATAATATGATTCGCTCAGCTTGGCGAATGTTTTGTCATGTCCAAAATGACCTGCTAATCCACCGCTGTGCTTTTCTCTCACCAAATTCTCCCTCATGGAGAAATTAGGTATGCACAATTGATTGCCCCTGAACAACAATCCCTCCTGGATCATGTAATCTATCCACGGGCTCCGATCCCTGAGAACTGGATTCTCAGCTGCCTCGTAAGCTTCTCCAAAGTCTGCATCACCTGCATACATGTCTTTCAGATTCTCAAAACCCAGCATCTTGACTTTGAACTCCTGCAGCAACAAACATTTCCTGCTCAAAGCATCAACCACTTTGTTAGTAGTTCCTGAAATGTGCTTTATAACAAACGTAAAATTTTGCATGTACTCTACCCATTTTGCATGCTTCTGGTTCAACTTATCATATTGACTCACAAACTGCAATGCAATATTATCGTTGTACAACACAAATTCCTTGGGTATCAAGTAATGCCTCCACTTCTTTAATGCCTGTATGATGGCATAAAACTCTTTATCATATGTGGAGTACTTCAGCTTTGCGTCATCCAGCTTCTCGTTGAAATATGCAACAGGTCTGTCATCCTGACTCAAGACCCCTCCAACAGCATACCCACTGGCATCACATTTCACCTGAAATGTCTTTTGAAAATCAGGCAACACCAGAATTGGTTGCTCTGTGATATTTTGCTTTAATAGATTGAAGCTCCTCTCAGCCTCTCCTGTCCAATGAAAAACTTTATGCCATTTCTTCACCGTGTCCATCATTGCTACGCTAATCCCACTAAAATTCCCGATAAATTTCTTGTAGAAACTAGCCAGTCCATGGAAGCTCCTCACCTTGAAGATATTTCAGGGTGATGGCCAATTCCTGATTACTTCCACCTTCTCAGGATCCATTTTCAACTCATTAGCCGAAATTACAAAACCCAAATAAATGAGTTCTGTCTGCATGAATGAGCACTTCTTCAAATTGATCAACAAGTTCTCCTACTTTAGTCTTCTCATTACAATAGCCAAATGTTGCAAATGCTCAGCCTTGGTCTTACTGAAAATCAATATGTCCTCCAGATACACGACCACAAATTTGCCAATGAATTCCCGCAGGACTTCATTCATCAGCCTCATAAATGTGCTCGGTGCATTTGTCAAACCAAACGGCATGAATAGCCATTCGTACAAACCTTCATTTGTCTTGAACGCTGTCTTCCATTCATCTCCTTCTCTCATCCGAATCTGGTGATATTTGCTCTTGAGATCAATCTTCGAAAAATAATTTGCCCCACTCAGGCAATCCATCAGATCATCCATTCTCGACAGTGGAAATCTGTACCTGATGGTGATTTTATTAATTGCTCTGGAGTCTGTACACATTCTCCAGCCTCCATCCCTTTTTGGACTTAGTACCGTCGGAACAACACATGGACTCAAACTCTCCCTCACTAGTCCTTTATCCAACAAATCCTGCACTTGCCTTTTGACCTCCTCATTTTCCTGAGGTGTCAACCTGTACGCTGCCTTATTTGGTAAACTTGCTCCGGGTATGAGGTCAATGTGGTGACTCACACTCCTCATCGGTGGTAACGAACGAGGTAGTTCGTCCACGATAATATCAGTGAACTCTCGCAACAGTTCCTGAATCTCATCTGGCAAGTCGTCCACTCTTGTGCTTGTCAGGACAAGTCTCGGTTTCTTGACCACAAAAAATTGTGGATCTTCGTTCTTCTCCATCTCTGTGAGAAGTTCCTTCCCACTCATAAGAAGTATCGTGATGGTTACCTCCGGCTTCACTTCTTTATCTTTGATCGGAAGCAATGTGTGTGTTTTCCCATCCTTCTCCAAGGTGTATGTGTTCATTCTCCCATCACGAAACACATTTCTATCGTACTGCCATGGTCTACCCAGCAAGATATGACATACGTCCATGGGAATAACATCACACAAAATCTGATCATGATAATTCCCAATTTTAAATTGAACTAAGCACTGTTTAGTGACACTTACCCGGTGTCCTTTCTGTAGCCATGAGACTTTATATGGACTCGGGTGCTTAGTTGTTTCCAGTTCCAGCTTTTCCACCATCTCAGTTGAAACGAGATTATCAGTGCTTCCGCTGTCCAATATGACCTTGCATTTCCAGCCCTTTGTATTGCAAGTCGTTTTGAACAGTTTGGTTCTCTGAGCTGTGTCCTCCATCTCTTTCTCAGGTTTCAAGAGAATTTTGTGTACCGTCAGTGACTTCCCACTTCCGGTGTCTTCATCCTCAACATCACATCTCTGCGCCTCTATGATGTGAGCTTCTCCTCTGTCCATCTTCCTATCTGGACAATCCACAGCTTTATGTCCATCTTTCCCACATGTAAAACATGTGATAACTCCTCCTCGGCCTCTTCCTCTGCCTCGGGTACGAGGAAATGTGTTGGCATCCGCATAACCACCACCCTGCTTGGTATGCTGCCTCCTTGACTCAGCATATTGCTGCCTTGATTATGAGGTTCCACCTCTCTCAATCTCTCCCTGAGGTCTTTTCCATTTCTCTTTGGGCTTCTAAGTTCTATCTTGGGCAATTGCCTTGCCTCTGGGCTGACTCTTGCCTCGCTCTCACTGTCCCTGCTTGCGGCTCAGCTTTTCTTCGGCTTTTAGAGCCATCTGGTATGCATCCTCAAATGTTCGGATGGTGACCATGCTCAACTCATCCTGAATGTCATACCTCAGACCATTCAGGTATCTTGCCACCTTCTCATCATCACTCTTCCGATGACCTGCTCGGATATTGAGCCTATAAAATTCTTCGGTGTACTCCTTCACCGTCATCATCTTCTGTCTCAGGTTCTGCATTTGCTTGAACAGAGTGATCTGATAATCTCTGGGGATGAACTTCGTTTTCATCTTCACGATCATCCGATCCCAGCTCTTAATCTTCTGCTTTTCTTTGGAACGTCTGTCCGCCTGCAGCTCGTCCCACCATAAGGCTGCATGTCCCTTTAACTTGGTAACGACATGCCTTACCTTATTATTCTCTTCGATATCTTCGTAGTCGAAGTAGGTGTCGAGTGCTCGGATCCAATCCAACAACTCTTTTGCATTTAGACTCCCCTCATAGACGGGAATGTCCATCTTTGTCTTTGAGCTCATCCTAGAAATGGCTCTGATCAACTGCTCAGTTGAAGCATCTTCTATTGTGACTTCTTCAACATCATGTCCAGCTTCCTCTTCCACTTCGGAATCGCTGAACTCTCCAGCGCCAGCTCCGTGCCTTTGGGTGGTCTCCATCTCTTCGAGTCTCGCCCTGAGATCTCCTATCTATCGCTCCATCTCTGGATTCCCTGCTGGCCTACCTCTTCTTCGGGCATCCCTGTCTTCACGCTCAGGTGACTGCCTTTCTCTTCTTGGTGGCATGGTGTACTTCTGTCTCTGCTATAGAAAACAGAGATGTACTCGCTCTGATACCACTCTGACGCACCGCTCTATGCTCCTTGGAGAACGGTAGCTTCTCACCAGGATCTTCTCTAACTTTGGCCTGAAGAACTAAAATGTCCTTCAACTCCCTCGTCGAAATTTCTTCACCCACAACAACTCTCCACTGATCTCCCTTCTGAGTCGGGAAATCGGGTTTCGCGATTTCGTGAATCCTGCAGTCACGTGTCTCTCACCTTGTAATTCCCCGAAGTTCGATATGAGTCAACGTTGACTCCCTCCACTATCGGGACTTCTCCCCTGTCGGGAAATCGCTACTCACGATGTCAATGAGTTGAAACTCCAACCTTAAAACCCCGATGTGGCGATACTCCGATGCAACGCCACCTGTAATCCACTTCCTTCCAGGGTCCCACTCTGCCACGTCACCTTCGGGATTTTGCGAATCACGAATCCGGCTAACAAGTGTTATCCCCTGTCGAGAACTCCAATTCCCTGAGCCCCGATATGACGGGATCCTTTGACACGTGCCCCTATGATCAACGGTTGCGATCCTCTCGAGATATTGTGGATCGCGATATCGACACTTTCGACCCAAATGTTCAGTGCTCCAACTTGCGATATGCTGAATCCCGATGACTCCGGGTTCCCCCTACGCCAAGGGACGGTCAACGGAATTTCACAATTCTCCTACGCGAATCCTGTCCGTCGATTCTCCTCCTTGGAGATTTCTCCCACTTGAAAGCTTCTCCTGCTCAAGCCTCTCTTAGGCCTGTTCCCATAGTATCCACAAAGGAACTATCCCTCCTGAGCTTGTTAGTTCGATCACCTTAAGACTTTGCGCACGCTTTCCACACTTGAATTCCAACAACTCTCAAAGTGATGAGTCTCCCTCGACTCTGTGCACTCACCTGCACTTCTCCTGCACGGCTCTATCGACCCAATTCAACTTCTGGGTGAACGAGAATAAGAGTTTAACTGCTGAGCCTCATCAACACACTCCATGCGGATGAATTCACCTGCACTCTATGCATGAATCTTCTGGCTCAAACAGAGAAACAATTGAAACTCATTCTTTCATTCTCTTAGACTTCACATTTATCCTGAAATCAGACTTCCAGCCTGCGCACGTCTTGCATGGCTCCAGTGTCAAATCCTGCACCCCTGAGGACTTAGAACAGAAGTTATCACTTCCTGAACCCTGCGGTCATGCACTCCTTGCGGACAAATTCTACTGCACTCTATGCAGGAATCTTCTGGTTCAGAAATAGAGAAACAATTGAAACTAATTGTTTTACTCTCACAGATTTCGAATCTACCATGAAATCACATACACAACATATAGAACAAGGTCATAACAAGAAGCACATATGCAACAGCATAATATCAACAACACACAGAGAATAATCACAGCCATGGAATTGAATCAAAGTTTTCCTATTAATTCAATATATGTACATGGGTATTCTCCACAAGTTCTCTGCTCTGCTCTTCTAGCTCCTGTTTCTCATATGAATGATAATGTTACAATGATACAAAGGAGGGTGCCTATATTCCGTTTTCCCTCGCAATTCTAAAGCTATCAAATCTACAATTAATTCCTACCAATATTTACATCAATTCTATTAAATGCCTCAGCTACTAAGGACGTGAGCTTATCTGCTCAAGGTCTATTTACATATACAAGTGCGCTTCATCACATCAACGCATTAATGTTTGGTGCAACATATCAAGGTATTTCAAAATTTTGTGTTGGCACTGTCCAACTGTCTTTTCTGCTCAACGCACTGGCTCGCTTGATGGGTGAGCAATGCTCCTGCATCAGGATGAATCATAACTTCCTCCAACGACTTCTTTGGAGTGAATTCGTGCTTCTTGTAGGTGACCTTGGCTGATTGACGAGAATCAATACGAGTATCGGGAGGTAATGCAGAGTCTTTTGAGACTTGTATTTCCACTCGAAATCTTTGTAGAGAGTGGGACTATAAGAAAGGGACGATAGAATTGTCAACGCACAAAGGTAAACTATTGACCGATTCTGGTGGCAATGAAACAAAACCATTCCTAATAAGAAAACCTTGCTAGCTATCTCCTACCTTTCACAAAAACCCGAATTAAACCAAAAGATAATCCCATCATAAGGTCCCAAAAGAGTTTCCCTTGTCTCTGGGCAAGCATCAGTATTTAAATGAAGACCATGATCTGTTTCTCATATATTACAAGATAGAGGCAGATCCATTTTAATAAAGTATTTACTAAAAAGTAACCAAAAAAATAGGTTTGTTGTGATAACCATTCATAATAATTACATCATCAAAATATTCTTGAAACTGTTTTTAAAATGAAAATTTCAAATTTGGAACATCTCCAACCATTTACTTGTTCCTTCAAACTTTTCACATTGATCTCCTTCACACCTGAGAAGAAAATGGAAGTTTAATTTAGAAAAGCAATCTAATAAACTAATTAAATACAAGGTACAAAATCTATGATTTTGTAGCTAGTCTAATAAAAACAAAATAAAACAATTTCAGTTATCACTAAACAAACCAAACGTAAATTCCAAGAAGAATGTTTACCCATTAAACCTTTGAAAAAGAGACATGAAATAATTCTGAATTGATAACATCAAATTGCTAGATTTTTTTATCATAATATCCCCTGACCTCTTGAACCTTTTTCCATCCCTGGGGAAAAGTTGTTGGATGCTGGCTCTCAGACCCTCATTTTCTCTTTCCAATACCAAATTTCGAGCCACAACTTGATTTAGTTGAGCCTGTAGATAAGGGATATCTTGGTAAGATTTCTGGATCCAATTAAAACAATCCTCACAGTATACCTGTCCCAGATTCAGTAGTGGGTGAGTATGATCTGAGTTTAATGGTTTTTCTTGCACCATAACCCTTTTCAAATCATACTAGATTCCTGAAAATACCTATTGCTCCTTTAGAAATGGAGGCAAGATAGAAACAAAATCATATTGGGGTGAATTCATTCTAGTGGAGTCATAACTGGCGTCATCGACAAAGATCATGTCCTTGATGACCATTGTGGGGATAGGTTTATCATGGTTTTTGTGCCAATTCTTGGTCATTATTGAAAGAAGTATGCCATTCCTTTTATTCCTAAAATATAAATCATTAACCCCCTGTGTGTTTTGCTTACTCTGTCTTTTGATTTTAATTTTTTTTT
Organism: Picea glauca; assembly: GCA_000966675.3. NCBI lineage: Eukaryota > Viridiplantae > Streptophyta > Pinopsida > Pinales > Pinaceae > Picea > Picea glauca. Next base: position 76,983 of record JZKD02S1319205.1, read on the forward strand.
CATAAACCAATTTATATACAGGATTGGAAGACATGTACCTTATCACTTATATGACTTAGAACTTCCTCCAAGTAATTCTTTGGAGCGAATTCGTGCTTCCTAGAAGTGACCTTGGCTGATTGACGAGAATCAATAGGAGTGTCGGGAGGTAATGCAGGGCTTTCCGAGACTTGTATTTCCACTCGAAAACTTTGCAGAGAGTGGGACGATAAGAAAGGGCCGATAGACTCGTCAACGCACAGAGGTAAACTATTGATCGGTTTTGGTGGCAATCTAACAAAACCATTCCTAACAAGAAAACCTTGTTGGCTATATCCTACCTTTAACAAATGGGCATTAACCAAAACCTGAATTAAACCATGGTGGAAAAGACTGGATTCAAGGTTGGGGTTTTGTCTTTGATAGAACCTGGACATCTTCTGCAGACTTTTACGAAAATAAAATGACAATTTTAACTTAAAACCTAGGAAGACCATCAAAAGGCGCACATGAAATAAAAATACTAGTCCATAGCATCACTCACGGGTGACGAACTGTTTGATTATCAACACCAAACCATGCTAACGAGTTTTGAACAGATGGATGGGTGTACCTTTAACGTTATAGTGTGACTTTCTCGATACCATCAATAGATGCCAAGGGATACCTTCTATCTTCATATTTTTGATGAGACCATGGATTAATTATCAAACATAATTTTGATAATTATGACCATTGACTAATTATTAAAAAATGATATGACCATGGATTAATTATCAAATATAATTTTGATGAGACTCAATGTGTTTGGTCTTTGAATGGTACATTAGATGGTCTACAAGTTGAATGACAACTTAGTTATCACATAACACTATATATTTTGAGTTCGTTTCATTTTTCCTTTAATGACCCATCCTTGCATCATTAACTCCCATTTTAAGAAACCTTTAGTGGCCTTTGTCTCTCCTAACAAGGTTTGATAGGGACCACCCCTTGGCCCAAAACTTTKATWATTGRATTTATGATTTCTAGAGATTTTGTTATCACCAATGATGGTAGTATCAACCATGGATTGACATCATGAGATAATGACATCCCTACCAATAAAAGTCCTATTGATATTAGAATTAATGAATACCTTTTTGTTTGTGATAAGTTGAAATGGTTTACTTTTTTGGTTTACTTCGTGGGTTGACATGCATCTATGATAAAGGCTTGGGTAGAATATCTAGAAAGTATGGATCTAGAAAGTATGATAAAAGCCTCTATTTAAAAGTTAAGTTGAAGATGAAAGTATGGATCCTTATTTGTTAAAAGTTTTCTCTAACTTATACATAAATTGAAATTGAGTTTTTTTTATGATAAAAAGAAAAAAAAATGTAGATATCCTGGATTTGTCTAGTGAATCACCATTTGTTAAGACCTCAAGAAACCCTAATTTGTTTTTGAATTTTTGGATACCATCTTTCTTCCTCTTCCTTTATTTTTGTTTTTTCTCTTATGAAATTCATACATTTTCGAGTTTGATGAAAAATTTATTTAAAAAAAAASTTCTTTGAYTTGTTTGAATTTTGATTTGTAAAAAACTTCAAAAAAAAKTATAAGTTHAAATCTCAAAAAACATCTTAACATTTTTGGAGAAAGAGYTATACTTTRATCAGAGTTGAAATTCCAMTTTRTATTCMRATGAAAGTCACRAGTTTACTCTDATATATTTGAGTTATYKGAGGAAGKTTATCCAABAGTGTTSCATAGGAAAYMATTTTGTTTCTCATSARAGAAWAGTAAACTTTTSKCCTTTATAAAAGTTAATTTGTTCTCCAATAATGTTGCAGTGGAGGCCAGTGCATTTTGATCCRAGTAAAAATAAACTTTAATTCCAATGAAAGTATAAATAGATCTATAATAAAAGTGACAAATAAAATTTGATAGTAAAAAAATATGATTGCTTCGATGATCGAAGAGAATAAATAGTAAATGTCATAGAAATGTTCTAAAATTCATTGATACATTTTTTTCAAAAAGATAAAGCATCTGAATTATCTTTGGATTTTATAAAATTGTTGAGGCCTTTCTCTGTGCTATCTCGATCATCCAACCTGATTGGATAATAGAAGCAAGGGATGGATGAAATAATGACGAAAACATGTGGACTCTCATTCAAAGGTTGCAGCAGGATTCGAGTGCATTAGATACATTTACATGGAAAAATAATTCACTATGGTACAAATATCGCTTNTATTTATGTAAGAACTCCCAACTCAAACAAAAGGTACTATTGGAATTCCACACCTCTCTGGTAGGAGGGCACTTGGGATTTTTGAAAACCTACCATAGGGTCAAGGAGGAATTTTTTTGAGATGGACTTAAAACTGATGTTCAAAGGTTTGTGGCAGAATGTTTGGTTTGCCAACAAAATAAGGTGGAAATAATTAATACCCCAGGTCTTTTACAACCCTTAGCCATCCCAAGTTAGCATTGGGAGGAGGTTTCCATGGATTTCATCACAGGTTTACCGAAGTCTAAAGGAAAGAGTGTCATCATGGTGATTGTTGATAGACTGATCAAGTACACACACTTTTGTGCACTCTCTCATCCCTTCAAAGCCAGTATAGTTGCCATCGCATTCATGGAGACAATTCAAAAGCTACATGGAAGCCCAAAGATTATTGTAAGTGACAGAGATCCCATCTTCACTGGACATTTTTGGACATAATTATTTTTTTGTTTGGGTACTCAATTGGCTCATAGCTCATCCTATCATCCTCAATCTGATCGACAAATCGAGATAGTGAACAAAAGGGATGATTTTAAGGATGTAAATTTATTTTAAATTGTAGAAACCTTGGCGAATCTTACTAATCCTTCATATGCCAACTATAAATGATTGGCGATATTTTTGTAAAAATATTCAAATTTCTAAGGATTTTATATAGCTTTTATAAAATTTTGGCGACTTTTAAGGTAAAATAATTTTATCCTATAGAATTTGGGCGAATCATTTTTAAAATAGAGAATCTCTTTTTTGGAAAAATCATGTAAAATTAGCCCATGAGCGAAATTTAGCCCCTAAAATCATCCCTGGTGAACAAATGTCTGGAAGGATACCTTCGTTTCTTTGTCTCTTATAAACAAACACAATGGTTCAAATGGTTACCCTTGGCATAATGGTGGTATAACACTTCATTTCATTTTGCAACAAAAATGACACCATTTATGGCACTCTATGGATACCACCCTCCTTCCATCACTTATTCTCTAAAAGAAAAATCTAAGGTTCAAGTAGTTGAAGATCACATCGAGCATAAAAAAAACGTTCTCCAAATATTAAAGGACAACATGACCATGGCACAAAATCACATGAAACAACAAGCAGATAAACATCATAGTGAAAGAAGTTTTGAAGTAGGGGATTGGGTATTTTTAAGACTACAACCATACAAATAGATGTCCCTCAATCAAGCCAAGAAGGATAATAAATTATCACCAAAGTACTATGGCCCTTATAAGGTGTTGCAAAAGATTGGTACTATGGCATACAACTTGGAGTTGACTGCATCTTCATGAGTACACCCAGTTTTCCATGTTTCATGATTAAAGAAGGTTATAGGTGACAAGATCCCAGTTCAAACTATATTGCTAAAAATTGACAAGGAAGGAAAAATAATATTGGATCCTGAAGCCATCACTGGCACAAGAAGTTGCTAGGTAAGGAATAAATCCATTTCAGAGTATCTCATTAAATGGAGGAAACTATCGGTTGAAGATTCCACTTGGGAAGACGAGTCTTTTATACAAAAGCATCCAGAGTTACTCAAGCGTTGTAGACAACACTTGTATCAAGGGGAGAAGCATGTTAAGCACTAAATAGTGGCACATCACCCCTTAATTGGGGCATATTACATTAGTAATGTTACTTTATTTATGTCGACTTGGGTGCATTAGTTGTACTTGTACCTCCTACTCTCCTTTATATACCAAGGAGACATTTTCATTTGGAATCATCTTGTATTTGGACATTTATGTGGGTATAAGGAGGTTTCCCCCTCGAAGAGGCTTATTATCTGAATTTCTCTCTTTTTCAAGGCGTTGAGTACTTATTCTGAGTTTTTTTTATGCTATATTGATATTTGGTTCTTAACAAAGACAATGATAATGTTGCAAACATAGTTGAGGATGATGGTACAAATACATTGATCCATGATACATTTAATGTTAGAATCGACAATGATGATAATGAAAATGATGACTTTGATGATGTTCATGATTTACCTCTACTTGAGAAGGCATACAAACCCCTTTATGAAGGATCCAACATAACTCTTCTCTTTGTTCTATTGTTGATAATGAATTGTAAGATTATGAATGGTTTTTGAAACACATTGATCACATAGATGTTAAGGTATGTAATATATTTTATCGATGACATATATATGATCATGATAAAGGTTATCTTTGTTCCTCTAAAAAATTTATTGATAGTTCATCAGTAAAATTAATAAGGATGAAATATTTGTCGTTAATATTCTTGATATTATATTAACCATTTTTTTTTAAAATTTGTTGTGGTAGCTTGATAGCTGAATATTTGTTACCACAGTCAAATATTTTACCTCACACATATCGAGATTTATCTACCATCATAAAAGGGATTGGAATGGAGTATCAAGCAATTGATGCATGTCCCAATGATTATATTATATATTATAAACGGTATGAATTTGAAATAGAATCCCCCAAATTTCATAGCAGTAGATATCAAACAGATCTAGTAACAAAAAAGGTGTCTCACAAGGTTCTTCATTATATTCCCATTATTCCACGCTTGCAATGACTATTTAGCTAAAAAACTTAGCACAATTTATGGATTACCATGCACAAAATAGAAGTGAAGTTGACATTCTTCGAATTCCTGGAGACGATTCTGCATTTAGAGACACAGAGGAAAAATGGCCACACTTTAAAGAAGAACCTCGTAATGTTAGGCTTTCTTTGGTAGCAAATGGTGTCAATCCATTTGCAGAGATGAGATCTATTTACTCGGTGTAGGCTATTTTTGTTATCAACAATAACATTCCTCCATGGATGTCAATAAAAAGGGAGCATATAATGTTGGCAATGATTGTTCCAGGTATTTGTTTACAACAATGTTTTTTTAATGCAGTAGC
>JZKD02S1319205.1:82179-94851 GCA_000966675.3 Picea glauca
TGACAAAGAAAAAATTATCAAAATTTGCAGTGAAATTCAGGAAGCCAATCATGCAATGAAAGATTTCATTGAATGAAATAATGATGGAGACCAAATTAATATAAGCTCACTTCCAGGGTTATTGATGGAGCAACAAAGCAATGTTATAAAAGAAGTCATACGAAAAAATTAATTTTCCACAGGATTTTGTTCGAACATAAATAATATCCTAACAAAGAAAGGTGATTTTGGGAGGGGTAAAAACACATGATTGACATATCTTCAATAAGGTAATTATTCTAGTTTATATATTGCTATATTTGTATATTGCATGTTGTTGGTGTACTTTTTTGTCTACTTTTGCAAAAAATAATGAAACAATTTTATTGTTACAATATGTTCTACCTCTATCTCTCCCAAACAACTTTGACAACAATGTCAAACAAATTATATATAATCTTGGAAAATGCATGAGGTAAGTAGCAATATTTTTCATGCATAAAGTGTTTGTTTAATTTGTTGTAGAACTTATTTTTGACATTTGTTTTAGTGATAGTACTTATGTACTATATTGTTTATTTTCATTAAATCTTGTGATTTGCTTGCATTAATTGTAGATGTTTGTCATCTAAAAAAATCCATAAAGAAAATATAAAGTATTGGAAGAGAGAAATTCCTTGTCTAATGTGTGAAATGAAAAATTTTCTACCTTCGTCATTTTTCAATGCACAAGAACACTACCTCATACACCAAGTTGAGGAGATTGAATTGTGTGAACCTATACACATAAGGTCAATGTAGATGGTTGAAAGACTCTTGAAATTTTTGAAGGCTTTGGTTAGACAAAGAGCACGTCCTGAGGGTTCTATGATGGAGGGATATATGGTATACCCAACCATGGTGTATATTACTGAATATCTTCGGGGAAGGTAACGTGTAATTATTAGATGGTGTAGATTAATTATAATACATTTGACTGTTGGTTTTTATGTATATATCGTACTTAATTATTTCATTTTTAATATTCAATATCCATCATTTATAAAGGTATACCGTGTTAATTAATTATACATATGTGAAATATTGTAATTTTATTCTCATGCAGCTGGTCGAGAGTGGGATGCACTACATATATACGTCATAAAAAATCTTTAATGGATGAAGGTATGGATTAAACGATGTAAACAATATGGTCAAGGATTATCATAGGAAGGTGTGGCTTCATTGGTTAAAGAAACACATCGCAATGGAGATGTCAATCTTACACAAAGGGAAACGATTTAGCATATGGTTTAAAATATAAACAGGCAAGCATATTAATAATCCATACTATTTAATTATTTTCAATTATATTGATGTACAAGTTGATTTTTTTTTTCTTTACATACTTTCCAAACATAAAATATTTACTTAATTATCAATTGATGATGACATTTTTACGTGTTTGGCATATTGTAGGTAAAACACCATAAGGCTATGTGGTGCAACGGTCGTAAATTTCTCATCAAAAAGTTGGATGAAACGAAAAAAAATATTATTCTGGGATAACTGCAGTCTTTGGGGTGACAAATGTTTCCTCTAGAAGTGACATAAAATTAATACTATGGATATTTGTAAGATATTATTTAGTGTGACTTTAAATCCTTCATATCAGTTCTATTCATTGTCAAATGGTACAGGATACGATTGAATCAATGTAATCCCGATCTAATCATCAACTAATAACATAAAGTATTTCTCACCTTTTAAACCCTTTGTTGTAGTTGTTCCAACTAGATTTGTGTGTACAATTTCTAGTGGTCTTGTTGTTGAATATTCCTTTGATTTGAACCTGGTCTTTGTTTGCTTTCCTTGTTGACAATGCTTGCATAAAGTGTTGGTTGGTTTCATGATCTGGGGCATTTCTCTGACTACTTCTCTTTTGTTGACATTGACAAGGTTATCAAAATGTATGTGACCCATTCTTTTGTGCCATAGCCAAATTTTATCTTCCTTTATTAGACGACACTTTTCATTTTCAATTTCACTTAACACATATATGTTTCTTGAAGTTCTTGCAGCTGTAGCAATCAATTTTCTTGAACCTTCTTTTCTTATCTCAAACTTTTGGGAATCGAAAGTAACTTTATGACCTTGTTCACACATTTGACTCACACTTAGAAGATTATGTTTCATATCTTTTACTAGTAGAACATTTTCTTCCTTTGTATTCTTGTTCCCAATTCTAACTTTGCCTTTTCCTATGATTTTAGATGAATCATCATTTCCGAAGGGGCCTGATCCATCTCTTTCCTTTCTTAATGTAAGAAACCTATCTCTATCACTTTTCATGTGTTTTGAACAACCACTGTCAACATACCAACCATGTTTATTCTGCTTAGATTGTAGAGAGGGTGTGCATTCTTCATTTCTATACTAATTATGATTTCTTATCCATGTCCTTTTCCTAGGTTCCTGTCTGTGACTGTTGTTATTCTTTTGTGGTTCTCTAGGAGGCACTGTCATTCTGCAATCTTTGGCCACATGTCCAAAGTTGTTGCATTTGTAACATTCCGCTTTAGTTCTCAAAGATTCAAACCTGTTGTAACTTCTTCTTTGTGTTTCACTAGGCCTTCTTGGATAACCCTTTTGTGTATGACTTTCAAAGTTGTTTATGTTCATTTTGTTAGCTCTACAATTCACAGCTTTATGTCCAAAATTATTACATGCATAACATAAAACAAAAAATATAGTTTGATACATGGGAGTTGAAGATCGTTTGAAAGGAGGTGCTCTTATGAATCCTTCTTCTTCTTGAGGCCTATCGGTCTATTGTCGATTCTAAAATCTGAATCTTCTTGGTGGAGGAGTGTCTCTGTAATCTTCCTTGTATATCTTCCTATCCCCTTTGATTTTTTTTGCATATCATTTTGGATATGTTTCTTACTCTGTTGTTCTGGATCTTGATCCCTTTTTTGTATTATTGTATCCAAGTCTGGACGTGTCAAGATGAGATTTTTGAATGCTGATAATGTCATCCAAAACTTTTGAGCTATTTTGCATATTTTTCTTTTGAATATCCTTTCTTAATGTGACAATATCTGCTTCCAAATTTCCAATGATCATGTCATTTTCTTCTAGCTGTTCTTTGAGTGCTTCTTCAATTCTTTTATCTTCTTCTATTTGAACCTTCAAATTTGTGATCATTTTTTCTAGTTCTTGAGTGTCTTCTTTCTTGTCTAGTTCCACTTGTAGTTTCTTGTTTTTATTCTTTTCTCTTATGATAACTTCTATGGAACACATCAATTATTATCAGTAGTCAACTTCTGCCTCTTCAATTTCTTCTTCAACTTCTTCATATTCTTCTTCAACTTCTTCATATTCTTCATCAGAGTCTTCTTTATAAGATTCTTCTACTGCCATGAATAGAACTCTTCTTGTCTCACTGCCACTGACTTCATCTTCATCTGATGATGAGATGTCTTCTTTGTGTAACATCCCTCTCTGGCGCACTGAGAAAACTTATTCTTTGAGGACACTTTCTCGCAAGTGATCCAGACTATTATGATATTAAAACAGTTGTCCTTGATCATGATGCGTTATGTTAGATGACATGATGTTTTACTGCTTTGACATAGACATGTGCTATTGAATCAGTTTTACTGAGTGTGCAGGGTTTTTGAGCATGAGGATGCAGAGGCATTGACAGAACCCCTTGGACTCCAGATCGAATTAGGGAGTGTGCTATTGGGGTTGATTGTTTACTGTGATTTTAGTACATTTGATTTGAAGATATGATGTGACATGTTCTGACACGATTGTTGACGATGCAAGCTGACGATAGCTTGCCGACTAGACTCACATATGGAGTAAAGGGGCCACACACGATTTCCAAAGAGGTTGAGGGAGAGGTGTGGACAACAGCCCTGCCACAGCCTACTAGCACTCCTGCCATGGCTCAAACTGTAGGTTAATGATTACCTAGTTCGAGAGGATCCACGATGCCGTGAGGGCAGACTGCAACAGTCGCTCACGATGAATCTAAGGGGCGCGCAATAAGGCAGGGGACTTATTCCTTAGAAACCCTTAGTCTCCCACAAGTTCACCTGATGGAGTGTTGACTCCAGGGGTTATTGATGTCTACCAATCAGTCAAGTGGCGAGTGGCACCCTTGGAGCATGTGGTGCATCCTGAAGGGCACGTCACGCAAAGGAAACAAATGAGGCGAGTGGCACCCTTGGAGCACGTGGTTCATCCTGAAAGGCACGTGGCGCAAAAGAAACAAACGAGGCGAGTGGCACCCTTGGACCACGTGGTGCATCCTGAAGGGAACTTCACGTTGATATTGATGAAGGAACAAACCTAGATGGCCCAAAGACTTTTAACACATTAAGAAATTCTTAAAACAACTTCCCTAATATAATTGTCGCCCAGTTCATAATCTATGTCCTAAGTCTAAAACTTCTCTAGGGTAAAATTTTGTTTAACCTTCAGAAAAAGACCCTATAAAAATAAAAATAAAAATTTAAACAAAAACCCACTTAAGTAATAGTTTTAGTCTTCATAAATTTTTGGGGTAAAATGAAGAGAGTGATAATTTAATTAAAATCCATGGTTTTAAATTGTAAAGAAGAAATAAATTATTTAAGTTGTGAAAGTGTAAAAATATATTAATTTAATAATAAAAGGAAAAGAGTAAATAGTACAACTGCCATTTTGGCTCTAATGAAAAGGGGAAAGAAGGGAATAATAAAAATTAGGAAACTAAGGAATGGAGGAAACATAATAAAGGAAAGAAGGGATCTTATGGTAAAAAGTGAGGTCAACATAGTAAGGAATCTGCAATTAAGAACCTTCTAAAAAGAACTAAATTAGCAACTTCATTTTAGGGAAAGTATTTAAACCGATAAAGGAATCTAGGAACACCTAGAAGTAAATTTAGGAGCAACTCTAGGTGGGTGAGGGAAATGAGACAATTAATAAATTTAAAGAAAATAATTATTGGCGGAAAGAGGGGGATGGATGACACTTGTGCGAAGGAGAATATTTAGAAGATTTTTATTAAAACTTAATTTAAATGTGATTTAGGGAAAGTTGGAGGTTCTAAAAAATCTATAAAAAAAAGGGAAGAGGAGGAAGAAAGGGATTGGTTGTTAGCGTAATGATATGCTGCTGGAATTGTGACTTGACTGATTACTTGTGGGGAGTTGGGATTTTCCAGCTTGGATAGGAGTGGTAGCTCGGCCTTGCGAGGCGAGCTGGGAGCTAGACGTACCATCTGGATAATGTGTGGCCCCTTTACGGCTCGGGGGGTTAAGGGGGAAGCAGAGTACCCCTAGAGATTGGCTGGGAGGTACCGGTGAGGTCTCGACGGTCGGCGAGCAGGATTGGGACGGAGCACGCAGATGACACTCGGGGAAGGTGAAAAGGCAACAGTAAGTTTCTTTCTTAAATGTTAAAATGTGGTAGGAATTATGATTTAGATCTGCATTGCGTAGTGGGTAGGTAAACTGATTGTTGTCTTGCCCCTGATTCGTTGACCCGGCCATTAATTGTTTATGATGCCCATGATCTCTTCTTCTGTGCTTGATGATGAGATGTGAGAGTTTGGTCCTTTTATTTCTTATCGGTTTTTCTTAACCAGAACGTCTCCCCTGATTGAATGGTCGGAGTACTCTCTACTTTTTCTAGACAATTGTCTTAGTCCCTTATTCCCGGGATGGTTGTTCAGCTAGTTCGCTGAAATGTTAAGGACAGAACATAATCCCCTCCTGGTGCATTGTATGGCGATTGTTCGTTCTGTGTTTTATTGATTGACAAAATTCCTGCCATGCGTCCCTTCTTTACTCAGCCGACGTATTTTCTCCTTCTGAGAGCTTTATTTAAAAGAAGGGGGGGACAGTCTAGCTCTTCGGTTTCATTTTTGTGCAACCATCTATCCTGTTACCTCCAAGTGTGGGTAAGGGTAGTGCTATAACTTTGGCCGGTTAGATCTGAGAGTTCATTGCATTATCCGACAATTTAACACGTTGTTGTTTAAACTATTCCAAAATTGGCAGCGCAGGTGTACTCCCTAGTGTTTTAAATTTTATTTTACGTTTAACAACCTTGCCAACTGGGATTTCAGTTACAATCTCATAGCCTTTTGACTCCGGTTAAATGATTGTTTCACAGGGTTGGATTTTAAGTTGGTTTTTATCTATCTGTGTAGAAGACCAGAATCGACGCTCGATTTGACTGTTTTACTAAATCCTTCGATCTCAGAAGTTGGTTGATTTTTTTTTTTAAATCGTAGAATGGTTTACATCCTCCTTTCACCTGTTTGCATTTCTATCCTTAGGAATCTTCAAAATGGAGGCGGTGGGTTGTTGAGGAAATTTTTAAATCTGTCGAATAGTCAACCCGAGCGTGTGATAATTTACACTAGCGGGGTGAAGGTTTCAAATTTAGCTGACACCGTATCCATATCTTCTGGTCATAACACGGGTGTTTTACTATTTAACTGACAACCAAGGGACGAGATTAATTATTAATTACAACAGTCTATTAGTGGCCTTTAGCTAAACTCTCAGCCTTGCGCCCTTCCCTTAATTGGCGATTTCCTATGCGTGAAGATCATGTTGGCTTGGGTTCAGACGTTTCATTTTGCTTTTATTGACTATCCATCCTCCTTCACCCTTGAGCTTTCTGTTCCCAATTCTAGCGACCAGACTTCTCTTTTTCTTCAGAAATTAACTGCACCTTGCCTGGAGATGTGACCCCTCAAGTTTTAACTCCTTGGAAGCATTCCTTCTCCCTGACTGAGTTTGTGTTTTCTCGATTGACTGAAACTTCTTTACGGTCAAAGATCCCTTACCTATTATTACCCTGATTCTGCCAGCGATGACCTTACCAGATTGCAACCACGATTTGACTATCATGAAATTAAGGTTGGCGTGTGAGTCATTAACCCTTGACAGCGCCCTTAACTCTCTCCTTGAATAAATCTTCGCCAAGACATTTTGATTGGCTGATTATTGATCTAAAAATAGAAGGCTGAATTGTTATGCTATGCAAGCACCCTCTACTTCATTAAAAATAAACTTTACAGGACCTTGCTTCATGTGTTAAAATATGCAAGATGAAATATGTGCCAAGTTTATGCTTCTTCTTTTAAATGTTCATGTGTGATGAAATGTTCTTTTAAATGGTTAAATATGTACTTTAAATAAATACACAACAACATAACTTGNNNNAAATAAACCATCAAACTCACAACAAGAACAACATGATAAAGGAGTTCACCCCTCTCCGGGCTACATCTCCTTGAGCCTCCATCAATGGACTTGGCTCTCTGGGATTAATTTGTCAAAATTTCTTTTACAAGATGCTGCTCAACTCCAATGGAAAAAAAATACTGTACCATTGGGATCAGAACACATAAAAACCCCAAAAATGATTAATAAAACTCTGAAAACGGATCATGGTTCATCCGGGCATGACCTCTTCTACATGTGGCCATAAGCTTCACTAAGCTTCTCTTTGGAAAAAACACCTGTAAAAGTCCTCAAAAGCCTCTGAAACCTGTCCCAATGTGTTTATAGCATAACAATTAGACAAAAATGACTATTCAATCACAGAAAACAAACTTGGACTCACCAAAACATGACCTCAATCAATGAGGGCTTCAAGCTCCCTGGAGCTTCCTGAAATTTCAATGATTAAAAAACTACAAAATAAGTCTTCAAATGGATTTGAAAATAGTGCCAATGGATTCATCACGTCCAAAAACCCCAGCTGGGCTTTTACGGCACCTCATTCGGCAAAAAAATGAAGAAGATAGGTCTCCTGCCAATCTCTTCCTTCAAGCTTGCTGGCTCTGGTTCGCCAAAACACACCTCCTGTACATTGAACCCAGAACATGCTCCAAAACGCATGTTTAAACCCAACACCGCACATAACCGAAAAACTATGCAAACTGTCGAACCATTAGGGCACGCCCAGCCCCTAACCGTCAAACTCTCGGGCACATGGGTCTTCCATAAGACCTCGGGCTAGTGCAAAGGAGGGCTAACCGTTGAAAGAGTGAATAAGGTCGTGCCAAGTGGCGGGCGCATGGGATATCCGTTGAAACCATTTTAAACACCCCCACACCTTTTGCAACGGTGGTCATATGTGGAACTGGGGCTATCTCCGTGCGTAACACCAACTCCCACGCACAATACTATAATATGGTCATATGTAATATAACAAAACCACGGGTCGGGGCTAAGCCCCAGCCCGACCCTCCGCTGACATGCATGTAAATCAAACTTAAATACAAATCAACTTATATATACAATAAGGAACATGCGATGGTAGGTTGGTTGGTCAGACTTTGTGAAGGCTTTACATGGTGGGGAGGTCCGGGGTTCGAATCCCACGGACTCCATAAAATTTTAGACAAACAACCAATATAATGGTGCCATGTGGAAGCCCATGACTGGGCCACATGGCACCATGCCATTTGCCTAATAACTTCCACGTGTCGAAACAACATTCGCCCAACTGTCAGCCAATCCAAAATTACCATGTCACCTCTGCCACATCAGCGTACGGACCTACCACGTCAGCGTACGGTCATGCCACGTCAGCATGTACGGACTTCACAGTCAACGTCCCTTTTTTTTTCACCTGTTTGATGATTTGAACAGATCATGATATCTCTTGCTCCCGATGTCTTTCTGAGATGAAACGAGATGCGTTGGATTCGCAACGACGAGGCCTATGCTCTCGTTTGATTTGAAGCAATTCCAAGAACGTTGATTTTTGAGATAAAATTTGACCCCTGGTTCAGATTTTGATCAATTATCCTTGGACACCCCCCAGTTTAATGTTTCCTTATCTATTCTTAGGGAGAAACTTTGGTGGACAACAGGTGTCAGAGTCAACAGGTTCTGCATAACGTTAAGGAAACTGTTAGACAGTGCGGGTAAAAAAATACTGTCAGATTGTTGATTATTCGAGCTATCCTAGGTTGTTAGATTTTATTATAATTTCTAAATGGCTAATGCAGATTGAGTTAGAGGCCTGTGGGATAGCGCTGGAAAAAGGGATTTTGTTAAAATATTGAATAAACACGTATAAGGGAATTTGGTAGCCTTGTACTTAAAATTACTAAATGATTAATTGTGCATTGAGATTTAATTAATTATTGTGGAATGATTTTATAAATTTAAGAGTATCAAGGTATATATAAACTTGGTCGCGATGGTTAGGATTAAAATAATGAACGATGGATAATAGTATATTGTTTTTACAGTTAGATTGTTAAATTTCATTTGGTTATATGACTAGGTTATGCCTTAACAAGTTGCCAGAGGTAGTTGTGAGACATGCTTAGGGCATGTCATCTCCGGTGAAGGTATCGTCGTGGATCCAACCAAGGTTGTGGCTATTATGGAATGGCCTGCATTGACGAATGTCACGAAGGTGCGTAGCTTCATGGGTTTAGCAGGATACTACTGACGGTTTGTTGAGGGATTTTCGAAGATAGCAAATCTGATCACGAAATTGTAGAAGAAAAAAAATAATTTTGTTTGGACCGAGAAATGTGCGGAAGCATTTTGGAGGCTTAAAGAGTTGTTGACAATAACGTCGATACTAAAGGTCCCTGACATGGACGCGGACTTCTTGTTATGCACAGACGCATCCAAGGAAGGCTTAGGTGGAGTCTTGATGCAAGACGGACGAGTAATCGCTTACATTTCGAGGAAACTAAGAAGGCATGAGGAGAACTACACAACACACGATTTGGAGTTATTGGCCATTGTATATGCCTTGAAGGTCTAGAGACACTACCTTGTTGGACGAAAATTTGAATTAAAGACTGATCATTGTGGACTGCAACACATTTTTACGCAAAGCAACCTGAATGCGCGACAACGACATTGGTCAGAATTGCTTAGCGAGTACGACTTTGAGATTACTTACATAAAGGGAATGGTGAATCGAGTGGTGGATTCTTTGAGTCGGAGGCCATGCATCTTTTCGGTGTTGCCTCTTCAGATGAATCTATGTGAAAAGATTCTAACCTTACAGCGTGACGACGACTGGTACAAGGAGGTCGAGGGATTTATTGGACAAAACATAATGATGGTACCACGATATGAGGGATTTTCTTTTGATAACGATGGGTTATTGAGGTTTAAAAGTCATATTTATGTACTGCCAAACAACAAGTTGAGGATGTTGATCCTGAGCGAGGCTCATAGAGAAGTTTACATGGCTCAACTGGGAGTTACGAAGATGAGGGCAGATCTTAAGCCCTTATTCTTCTGGAGGGGAATGAAGGCCGACATAGTTAACTATGTGGCCAGGTGTCTGGAGTTTCAACAGGTAAAGGCTAAACATAGACACCTGGCGGGATTACTACAACCACATGCCATTCCATAATCGAAATGGGAAGTTATTTTGATGGATTTTATTGTTGGATTGCCACTGAAGGCAAGGAGACATGACTCGAATTTCGTAGTAGTAGACACTCTGACGAAGAGTGCTCACTTTATTCCTGTACGTACGATGTATCAGGCACATTGCTAGAGTTTTTATTAGTGAGATTGTGAGGTTGCATGGCATGCCTAAGAGGATTATATCCGATCGAGGATCGGTGTTTACTGGATGATTTTGGACGAGTTTCCAAGAGGCCTTGGGAACCCAACTTAACTTTAGTACTGCGTATCACCCAGAGACTGACAGACAGACCAAACAAATGAACCAAACCTTGGAAGACATGTTGCGCATGTACGTGATGGACCAACAAAAGAGTTGGGAGGAATTCTTGCCTCTAGTAGAGTTCACTTACAACAACAGTTACCAGAGCACCATTAAGATGGATCCTTTTGAGTTTCTTTATGGGTGACCATGTCAGATGCCCTTGATTTGGGATCAACTTGAGGATAGGTTCTTGGTGGGACCAGAAGCGATCCAAGAAATGGAAGAGAAAATGAAAACCATAAGACAAAGGATTAAAGAAGCGCAGGATCGACAAAAGAGTTATGCCGATGCGCACCGAGTCGACCGTAGTTACGAGATCGGCGATCGAGTCTTTTTGCGGGTTAAACCGCATAAAAGTTCGATCAAGTTTGGAATGGGAGCTAAAATATCTCCTAGGTTCATGGGACCTTTCAAGATTGTGGAGAGAAAGGGACCCGTGGCCTATTGACTAGCCTTGCCTGATTCTTTGAGGCGTATGCACAATGTTTTTCATGTATCTATTTTGAGACATTATATTAGTGATCCTACACATGTGATTGACATGAGTTCCTTGCAGGTATCGGACAAGGGAGCACTCATGGCTAATATAGTCCGCATCTTAGATCATCACGTTCGATAGTTACGACGTCGAACGGTAGATCAGGTCAAGGTCCAGTGGGACAATTATAGTCTGCACTCAGCGACCTGGGAGGACGCATATGATATGTGCCAGTAGTTTCCATTTTTGTTTGATAGATAGACTTATGATACTATGATACACTTATTTCGGTATTTATACTATGAAAATTTGGGACAAAGTTTAGACCAAGAGGGGGTGTATGTAACATCCTGCTCTGGTGCACTGAGAAAACTTATTCTTTGAGGATACTTGCTCGCAAGTGATCCAGACTATTATGATATTAAAACAGTTGTCCTTGATCATGATGTGTTATGTTAGATGACATGATGTTTTACTGCTTTGACATAGACATGTGCTATTGACTCGGTTTTACTGAGTGTGCAAGGTTTTTGACCATGAGGATGTAGAGGCATCGACGGAACCCCTTGGACTCCGGATCGAGTCAGGGAGTGTGCTATCGGGGTTGATTGTTTACTGTGATTTTAGTACATTTGATTTGAATATATGATGTGACATGTTCTGACACGATTGTTGATGATGCAGGCTGACGATAGCTTGCCAACCAGACTCACATATGGAGTAAAGGGGCCACACATGATTTCCAGAGAGGTTGAGGGAGAGGTGTTGACAGCAGCCCTGCCACAGCCTACTAGCACTCCCGCTGTGGCTCAAACTGTAGGTTAACGATTACCTAGTTCGAGAGGATCCACAATGACGTGAGGGAAGACTGGGACAGTCGCTCACGATGACTCTAAGGGGCATGCAATAAGGCGGGGGCCTTATTCCTTAGAAACCCTTAGTCTCCCACAAGTTCACCTGGCAGAGTGTTGAATCCAGGGGTTATTGATGTCTACCAATCAGTCAAGTGGCAAGTGGCACCCTTGTAGCACGTGGTGCATCCTGAAGGGCACGTCACGCAAAGGAAACAAATGAGGCGAGTGGCACCCTTGGAGCACGTGGTGCATCCTGAAGGGCACGTCACGCAAAAGAAACAAACGAGGCGAGTGGCACCCTTGGAGCACGTGGTCCGTCCTGAAGGGCACGTCGCGTTGATATTGATGAAGGAACAAACCTAGATTGCCCAAAGACTTTTAACACATTAAGAAATTCTTAAAACAACTTCCCTAATATAATTTTCGCCCAGTTCAGAATCTAAGTCCTAAGTCTAAAATTTCTCTAGGGTAAAATTTTGTTTAATCTTAAGAAAAAGACCCTATAAAAATAAAATAAAAATTTAAATAAAAATCCACTTAAGTAATAGTTTTAGTCTTCATAAATTTTTGGGGTAAAATGAAGAGAGTGATAATTTAATTAAAATCCATGGTTTTAAATTGTAAAGAAGAAATAAATTATTTAAGTTG
>JZKD02S1319205.1:142697-172771 GCA_000966675.3 Picea glauca
ATAAAAAAAATAAATTAAAAAAATTGAAATGTGTTTTTTATTAGAATTATTTATAATGAAAAAATATGATTAATTATCATTGTTTTATATGTTGAGGAAGAAAAAAATTAAAATCTCTTTTTTAAATGGTTTTATTTTTTTAATTTCTTTATGATGATGATGATAATGATGGTTAACATGTAGAAAGGGGTTGGATCCAATGGTGAAAAGAGAAGAGATGGGGCCATGGGGCACCTTGAGGTAGTGGTCCCCCACAAATATAAATAATATCTCCATCATAATCTTAACAAAGGAATACTTGTTTTTTTTTGTGTGTGTGATTGACTGAATTCTCTTACTAGCTTTACAGGGTGTCAATTCCTGCAAGCACGGGGCACTCGGGTGAGAATGGAACTTGAGACCTCATTTTTACATTTTCTTCCACTTACTCACAATCTGTCTACACCCTTGGGAGCAAAAAAAAGAATAATTGTTATCTTACTCATATAGATTCAATTTTCATGAGTGACATGTAACTATTTTTTTTAATATCCTTGAAAAATTAAAATAATTAATTTAATTTTTATGATAAAAATATTTTATAAATTTTTAAAATTAAATATTATTGTTATTTCATTTTATTCAATTATTTAAAACTATATAATTATTATTTAAAAAAAAACTAAATTCTTGATATAAAAATGCCATAAAAAATAATATAAAATCCTAAAATAATGGTGATGATGATGATGACGATGATGATTAAGGTCCATTGTTGTTCTATCACACCTTAAGAAGGTAAGGTATTGCTGGCAATTCTTTATAAAAAAAATTGAGTGTTCGAAAAAAATTAAGAGAATCTTTCCAAGATCTCCATAGTTTTGCTGCGTTAAAAGGTTAGGAAGACTCGTAGTGTGGAAAATATTTTGAAATCGAGATCTAATCTAGGTATAGGTTGGACAATCTGAGAGAAAGTGTTTTTCATCTTCAACCCTCTCAATGTCACAAAGATGACACACTCTTTCATCTTAGGCCTTTTAAGAATTAGGGCATTTTAAGAATTGACCAAAGATCGGTTTTAGTATGGAGCTCATGAGAATTTGTTCTTATTTTAGCAATGCTTATATTTTTCTTTACACTTGTCAACATAGAGAGATCATTTTGATCTTCTAGATTAGGGTTGATTATCTCCTTATAATACCTTAATTTTCTTTTTCCTCTCACTCTTTATCACAACACAATTTCTCCTTAAATTTTGATTTAATAATAATTTTAATAATATCCTTACTCCGCAAAAGGGTCTCTTCCACGATTCCCAATGACTTAGCCAAGACTGGGGATCTTTATTCCATCCCTGCTTAAGTCGAAGGTGGTTATAGATGGAGTTTGAATCACTTTGAAGAAGCCTCTTCTCATCCATTTTTTTTAACTTGTCCTTATACATTAGGTATCAATTCACAGCCCTGCTCTCAATGGGGGAAAGGATTACCTATAAGAGGAGGATAGGATAGGGAATATTTCCTTTAATATTGAGATTATAGGTTATAAAATTCTTTTGTAATTTCTCTATATTTCTCCAAGATTCTCGAGAGATGTTGCATCCCCAAACTTCGCATCCATATAGAATAATAGGAGTAAAAAGAGTCTCAAAAATGAGTTTTTTCTTATCCCATATCCAAAGATCGACTAATTTACAATTGTTTTCAAGCCCATAATAAGCTTCCCATCATCCATTTATCCTTTTCTCATTGCTATAATTCTAATTTATCTTGTGGTGAAAATTGATTCCAAGATATTTCTATAAAGTCACTTCCTCTAAGTTGTTTTTGTCATATATGAAAGTATCATATGTGATCTTATTGGATTTAATGATCATGACTTTTGTTTTGTCAACTTTAAGATTCATATCCATATTGGAGAAAAATTATTGAGGATTCTTAGTTGCTCTCCAAGATCGTGGGGAATCCTTTCCATAAGAACGATATCATCAACATAAAGAAGAATATTGATGACTATACCAGTGAGAGTTTGCCAGACACAACCAACGTCTTCCAAACTGTGCTCTTTCTCCTAAATTAAACATTTAGAAGGGTCTTCTACACACTCTCCATATCTGATGGTCATAAGGGTTTTCCCATTTCTTCTGAACATATCCTACGGTTCCCATTACTCTGCGGTCCAACACCACTTCTGTCGCAGTTTTATGATACCGCTACTCCTCCTGAGCTTCTTAACACAACCAAGGTAATCCTCTTGGCACTTAGGGATGTTTCTGAGGTCCAAAATTGGTTCCTCTTAACACAATTTCCTCTTGAAACCTTGAGTCCAATGACCACTTATCAAGCCCATCTAGGCTCAGTGTTGAAACCATGGGTCAGAACTTGAGTTTTGTCCATTTCAACAACAACTGCTTCCGAAACTCTTGCTTCAATTTCCACTAACATGGCCCATCTAGGCTTAGTGTCAAAACCATGCTCTGATACCATATTGTAACATCCCCAGCCACCAATAGGTTGGGCAAGGCCACTACTCATACACTTTACTTAGCTCTGATACCATATTCTAACATCCCTAGCCCTCCACCAGGTCGGGCAATGCTACCAACACAACCTTAACTTAGCCTTTAAATCTCTGATACCAATTTGTAACATCCTCGACCACCAACAGATCGGAAAATGCCACTCTTGTAGCTCTACTGCACTACTTTGATCTGTGACAACTCCAGCCTTAACTACTGACTATGCCACACATAGATACTTGAGGAAAAACATGCACATCCATATGAACTTAGAATGTTTATTCTACATATATATATAACATATTAATGCATAAGTAACAATAAGCCTACACATGCAAGATTTACAACATACACAGAAAATACTCATCAATTACAACATATGTACCATTACAAAACATGTAAATGAGCATAAAAGCAATACTTATCTTTTATTAGAAGACCACCAACTACATACAAAACTTCCACGAACCTCCTAGCCATAGAACATGTTGCTCATCACACTCAGTAGTGGGTCACCCCCGAGATGGGACTAAGCTCCACTGGGCAAGGGAATTCTAAGCCTGGAAAGGTCAATAGGGAAGTTGCACAAAGCAACATGAATGATCTTTTATCCCAGGAGCCACTTACACCCACAACCCACAGACCCTCATTCCCCACACGCCTGCTCCACCCCAGGAGGATACACCTTCACTAATACAAGTCCATCAGCTAGTACCCCCCCTTTACCTTGGGCTTCAAAAATAGGTTGGACCAGAAGTCTCAGAGTACTGTAGCTACTACGAGACTCCCTTCCAAGAGAACTCACTTCCCAACAAACTCTCTCACCTGGGAGAGTTACTCACATGCCTTTGCACCTGCCTCTTCAACCAATCCTTGACTCATCTACAACCAGGTATGGGTAATAGCAACAACAATCAACACTCAACTAGCTTATGGGTGACATCAGTAATGGGAAAACAAGTATGGACACCCAGAACAGTAACAATCATACACTAGACATAGAAAGGCTCAGTAAGGAACAATCGACGACATCAAGCCACACTCAGTTAAGGAACTGCATGGCTGCAACAACCAACCATTCTGACACAACATGACTCATACATTTATAGGGTGCTCAGAATTCACAGGAGACACGGCTCAGTCCATCGATTTACCCCTGGTTTCAGGGTGCATGACAAGGAATCAATGTAGAGGTTAATCCTCCCCAGTTTCGGTTCAGTCTGCAGATGAAAGAATGGACAGACCCCCAACACAATTTGAATCCCAGGTTACTAGTTCCAGACATCCGTGATGGATGCCCTCGATTCACGATTAGACAATGGATGGAGAATGGCAAGCAAACCCCCTAACAGGCTATCTTTCCCAGCTATAACTACATGTGCCCAGGTTGACACATGTCTTCCTACAGCTGCATGCACTCCACTTAGCATATGTTCCTTTTCCAGGAACTTAGGACAACACTTGGTCAATTGACCACCTTAGACTTTTAGGAAATAATAATAAATTACTATCCCCTTTAGAGGTAATCCCCCTAGCTAAGCCCCTAGGCCCAAACACTTAGCCTCCTCCCTTACCCAACCTTGTGGAATCTTAGTCCCCCATCACTCTTTCTTCATGGTCCGGTTACACACAATGATGTTTATATTTTATTAATGATTTTTCATAATTACATATACAAAACAGGCTCTCGGCCTTAACATCCTAGGCTCTCTGGCCTAATCATCACATAAGCCTCCTAGATTATTATAACTCAGCTCACCAACCTAACAAACATGTTTACAATTCATAATTACAACTGGGGCTCTACCAGGGGATATTACAACAACTCTACAATTAAAGTAGAGCATTGGAAGGTCCTCCTTCCTTAATGGGCAGTCTATTGTCTGCCCTCCTATGCAAACATGCATTTCCCCAATGCATCTCATGTAATAGGTTAACTATGAGCACCTTTATCCCCAATCTCCCTAGACTAGTCATTGTACCCATAATATTCCTCACTCATGCATTTTCTTGCAAGGGTTATAACTCATCCTTGACTGGCATATAATTCCTCTATTTATTACTCAGAGTCTTCCTTCCTAAATCTTACCCTACTTGGGTAGTAATGGCATACAATAGCCACTCAAAATTATTTACATATCAGTAAGATAATGAAATATTTTCAGAAGGGATTCTTACCAAATTCCTTCATACCTTATGCCACATATGTATGAACATTTTTATACTTACTCTGGTTGCTAGCACCCTCTCTGATATCACCTCATCAATGGTTCTTTATGGGGACTTTTCAAGTCCCTTCAACAATCCTTTAACAAAAACCTTCTCATAGTCGTCCTCTGCTTGAGGTTGTCCATCATTAGCAACTGCATTTCTCAACAACTCCAATTTCTTTCTACATGTGACACACATCACAAATATATTTGTCATCATATAGATAAAAATGCTTGTATCATAAGCTTCAAATCAATAAAACATTTTCAGATATGTCCTCGCATATCTTTATGTGTTTCATCACACTATCCTTAATGTTTCCATGAGTGAAACACAAACAATTTTCAATTGTTTCTACAGTCATACAACGATCATCACTATGATGTCAAAACATTTAATTTTATTAGTAAATCAATCTCTCATACCAGAGAAACACAATAATCAACAAGGAAGGGGTCGATGAACTCTTCCCTCATCCAAATCCTTTTACACATCCCTGGACTTCTAGTCCAATTGAGTTACTCCAAGGCCTCACCTCCTTTACTTAATATGGCTTAACCAAGCCTATTCATTCAAACTTACTTATCTATCTATTTTCATTTTTTTTTCTAGATGTACTTGTTTCCACGACTGTTCTTTTAAGGTTACAACTCTGTTAAACAATTCAAAGTTTCCAAGGTGAGAATAGTGTTCCCCCTTTTTCTCCTTCTTTTCTTATGCAATCTATTCCCTGTTGGGATCTTCCTGCTCCTTTCCTTAAACAACCTTAGTTAGGCTCGCCCTAACCTATTGGATACATCAACATGCTCCAATAGCAAACTTTTTTGTTCATAATGAATCATGAACCTGTGCATTTTTCACATTACCATTCAGTTATTAGAATGGTCAACATTCATTTGTTAGTCTTCCACTCATATATTTTGTTTTAGAATGTAATCCAAGACTCTTATATAAATAGGCTTGTAGCTCACTGCTCAATTCTCAACACTCCTTAAGGTTGTGATTTTGTTCTCCTGACAGAGTCTTCGCACAGTTCCTCCACAAGGAACTCCTTCAGCAAGAAACTCCCTTATTGCATATCCTTCACTATATGTGATGGCCTCAACCTTGAGTTAGCTTCAGTTGTTTACCAAATATTTCTATAAGGGATATAAACATGCATCTTTGTTATGCATCCAGATTATTTATCCACACATATTCCTTGTTTTGTTACTTACATTCATGATGTACTTAACCATATGCATAATCATAAGCCTATGTGTAGCTACCATAGTTATACTTCACAACTCACATACATCTTTACTTTAAAATCATTCAACTCATGATTGTTCACCATCATTCTCATGCGATCCTCAAAGGCATAGTCATTTTTCCTCTGATCATGACAACAAATCATCCTTGCTCATTTACTCTTTCGTCTATTTATACTAGCCTTTCCTGAGGGAATGGAGCAAATCCCCCTTAAGCTATCATTCAAACAAAAACTCTCATGACTCTTCATAATAGATTCGACCATGCATCCATGGTATTCATTCAATCTGGGCAAGTGCAATTCTTTGCCTTACATTTCACTCATACATCATACATGTGCATAATTTGCACATTTAACATCACTTATTCATACCTATTTAGTGTTAATGTCAGTCCTTATATCAAGAAAACTTATGATGCATTAAATCCATGCACTCGGGCATAAATAAACACAGTTAAAAATTCCTCATGCAAGCTCATTTCTTGCACCTTTTTCCATGTCATTCATACACATGGACATATCAAACTTCGAGATCCTTCTCCCAAGGATATTTCAATCATTCTTATGATAAGTCTCATAGAGATACCCATCACTGTGTTGCTCTCTTTGTTGAGAGCTTGTAGTCATTCACATGATATCCACATAGAGGTTTAATCAGACATAGTCATAACTATGTTCCCCCCCTTCTGCACGACAATAACCAGTAAGAAGGAATTTTTCCCTCAACAGGTATAAATTTATTCAACAACCCAGAAATACCATCTGGGAAATTCCAACAATGTCCAAGGAAACAATACAACTTATCAAGCTTCTAACTAGCCTTGATCAGTAGACCTTTCGACCAAGGGAATTGTTTTCTATATCCCCTCTCACTACTAATTGAGCATACTAAGCCATACCTTATATGGATACCATCCACTTCTGGATGTCATCTTGACCCATTGGTCATCTATAAGTGCCCCAACACTTCCTCTACCACATTCAGGATCAACATTTCATTAATCCTTCAAACTTATCCTCATAGGGTACTATGTACTCAATATCATCAACCTTTTACTTATGTTGCCATAGTCAGATCATCACTAACCATATGATCACCATATTTTACATTCAATGGCAGAATTATAATAAGTATATATGCATGATCTATCTTTGTGATATGCATTTCAACATATTTTTGTGCACCAAGCATCATACCCCTGGCTTCAGTGCAGACGGGTTCCACTTACTTACCTCTTTCCTGAGCCCAAGCAGGCCAAGTGTTGTTGCCTGCTCTGATACCAATTTGCAACACACCCAACCCCTTAAGTACCTTTTTAAGGGATGGGGCATCAAAATTTCTCTTTCCTCCATCATCTTGAATCCTCTTCTCAAGATCTCCATAACCTTTTGCTCATCAAGACCTTTCCAACCACCATTACCATGCCCAAATCCGAGCTTCGGATTGGAAGTTATGCCCTTCCGAATTTTTGCAAGCATCATTGGTCAAATGCCACATGGAGCCCACGTGGATTCACCTCATTCATATCATTCAACATGGCACAGACTTAACCATGGTCATCATCCCTTAGCGATGACATGGCCGTTGGAGAGACGGTTATAGGGGATGTTTCCCTACCCCTTTGCGTTCACCAAGCCTTTGGCCCTTCATCCTTCCTATCCATGTCTAAATCATTCCTGGAGTTCTAAAGTCCCAAAGTCCTACCATGTGGCTCCATCCTTCAACCCCTTTGGAGCATACATCCTAACATCCTAAACCTTCCGGAGTTCCAAACTCCCAAACTCCTCAGGTCCTGCCACGTAGCTCCAGCTTTCGGCCCTTTTGGGATCATACATTCTAACATCCCAAGTCTCCTAGAGTTTTGAACTCATGAACTCCTGGGGTCCCAATAGCCATTAAGTTAAACAACCACGCACCAGGGGATGACATGCAACATAGAATAGAGATGCCACATGGCCCTATCAATGGGAGAGACGTGGCACATTCCAATTGGTATATAAGGTCTATAAAAAGTGTGAATCAAGGTGACACATGGCCTGTCGCTCATGGTTCCACGTCACCCTATGTGACATCAGAGTGCCACATCACTCCGGGCTGACATCCTTCAAAAATATTCTAGCCTCTCCCTCTTGTGAGATGAATTGGAGCTCTGAAGCCCGAATTCCCTCCAACAACCTCCCAACATCCCTCCTATCCTATGGTCGAGAGGTGGCCACGCAGATCCATACATCTATGGCCTTTGTTGCTTCACAACTTCGACATTCAGGGGTTTCACCATGTAATATCCTCTTTAATCTCGAACTGGTCAACACCGAGCTAACCACAGTCTAGATCCAATGGTCAAGAGAGATCCTAACATGTCCTCGAATTGACGGTCCTCGTCGCTTCGCAACTTTGACGTTTAATGGTTTTACCTGCTTATCACTCTCATTCCCCCATAGTAGGACTTTGCCGAAGTACTATATGTAGATCCTTACACTATCTGATCGGACGGTTGGGAGGGGTTCTCAATGAACTCCCCAAATAAATGACTCACAAATGTAGCTCTAAAGTCCCTAGGTTCTAGTGTTCGACCACTCCTAGAGGGACACTTGTCAACCTGAAACATGTTGGCAAGATGCATGACACTTGCCTTGGGTTATCGACTATGTCATAAGGCCACCACACATGGCATCACCATTTATCAACGCGTGGGCCCCCACATATTCCCGACGTGAATCACATGTCCCCATGATCATACGACCGAGAGAGGTCCACAGGGATCCTTAGATTGACGACCCACGTTACTTCGCAACTCAGGCATTTAGGAGTTTTGGTGTTATGATACCTCTATTCTCCTGAATTAGTCAACATCGGACTGACCACGACGTAGATCCAATAGTCATAGAAGATTTTGGGTATCCATGGATATATGGCTTGCTTTACTTTGCTTCCAGTAAGTGGGTTAGGATTTAGCAGTGGGACAGATCCCACAGTTATGGTTAAGGGAACCACCAAATGTCGGTCAAACATGTTGGTAAACATAACAACAGGTTACCTTCAGTTAGTTTTGAAGGTTTCAAATTCATATGTCCTAGAGATCTGAACTCCCAAAGTTCTGAATCCAAAATAGCTTCGCTCCTTTCGAGCCTAGCGATGGGTTCCCAGGTCTTGGTCATATGGATCCTCTGACAGGTATTGAGGCTACACTCTCACCTATTTACTGTGATTTAGTTAGGGTCATGGTCATGAGCCCTTGGTCACATCGATGACTGGGTTGAAGGAAGAACCTTCCATTCATTGGACTGAAGTTCTAAAATCGAGAAAGGTAAATCTAGGGATTGATCGGACCCAAACGGTCGTGTAGAGTCTATCCTAACTCTTTACTTGTGGGGTTGATCCCTAAGTAATCCCTTTGAGGAATGTTCTTATCAATACAAAGGCCAAGTCCTTAGGTCCCAAATTCATTTAGAACCCCGTTACTGATAGTTTTCCTTTCCTAGGTGGAAGTAAATAAAAAATCATTGACAAGGGATAATGATCAAACTCTACCTCAAAATATTCAGTCGGCTAGACCGCCAAAGTCACAATGATCTAAAATCCACACAATATTCCATTATCCCTAGATATCAAGGATGTATTTGCATAGAGAAAATACAAGCATTCAATCGGACATTTAAATTCAAGTTTACAGAGTCTATGGAATACTTATCTATTACAGTTTATAACTGACCAACTGATTGTGGGTGCTCACCTTTCCACCCAACCATAGGCTCAGAGGAATTCATTCTTAGCACTCTGGCCACCCCCATGCCAAGTCATGATATCACTAGGGAACTTTTGCAATTTCTCCAAGATCATTTCTCTGCCTTAGCCTTTGCGAGGTTTATCATATGCTCCCTCAACATCAAGCTCGCGACCTTCTGCTCAGGTCATGGTTTCTACAAAACTCTCAGAGATCCTTTCTCTTATTCTCTCCAGTAACCAAAATTGCTTGATATTTTGTTTCTTCTCATGATCTGGAGAGCCTCTCGTGATCTTTCTTCTGAATGGTCTATACCTTCTTTTCTTGCATGCCATCTTCTTTTTCCCTAGGCAGGTTATGGACTTGTCCTTTTCCTTCTGTCAGAAGGAACTCGGGTCAATATGGGCCTGTAGGAAACTATGTTCTATGGTACTTCAGGCTGAAATTTTTATGTCTCCCCGGCCATACTCTCCATGCTTCCATTTATTGGGGTAGTTGGTTGTTCAACCACCAATCCTTTTCTCATTAACCGATTTCTCCTTGGGATCAAGATGAGGCTTATTATTTCAACAAATAGAATTTGGCGTCATTTCGACATAATGAACCCTCCCTATAGTTTCCTCACTCTTTCCTTTAGTGATATTATGACCAGTACTTCAAGGCTTCACCCCCACAGTTATTTATTGGCAATCTAAATGATAATACATTTACATTGTACACATGCCATAGCATGGTAGTCATAATTAACAATTATTTACAAGTTGGGGGAAACATGGGTGCTACAGTAAACATCATACCATTGGGTTCATATGATTGTCTAATTGGCATGGATTGGTTGGAAAAACATCATGCTATCCTAGACTATTACAAAAATGCAATCACATGTCTTGATGAGGATGGGAAGAAAGACAAGGTTCAAGGAATTCCAAGAGTTGTAGATGCTAGAGAGATCTCAACTATGCAGTTGAAAAAGAGTTTTAGGATGGGATGTAATGTTTTTGCAGCCCATTATATGGAAGAGGTAGCCAAATATAAAGTGGCAAGAATTGAAGACCATCTGGTCTTAAGGGACTTTGAAGATTTTTTTTTTAGAAATATCAAGATTTACACCAAAGAGAGACATTGATTTCTCTATCGATTTGGTGCCAGAAGTTGACCTGGTGTCCAAGACACCATACATAATGGGCATGCTAGAATTAAAAGAGTTGCAAATGTAACTTGAAGATTTGTTAAAGAAGGGGTATATACACCCAAGTGTGTCACCTTGGGGAGTCCCCGTGCTCTTTGTAAAGAAGAAAGATGGAAGCTTAAGTCCATGTATTGATTTTAGACAACTAAATAAGGTCACCATAAAGAACAAATATCCTTTGCCAAGAATCGATTATTTGTTTGATCACTTGAAAGGTGAAAGAATATTTTACAGGATTGAACTGATATCATGATATCATCAAGTGAGAATAAAGAAAGAATACATCGGCAAGACATCATTCAGGACAAGATATGGACATTATGAGTTCACAGTAGTTCCATTTGGATTGTCAAATGCCCTAGTTGTTTTTATGTGCCTGATGAATGGAGTGTTCAGGGAGTACCTGTACAAGTTTGTGATTGTTTTTCTACATGATATACTCATCTACTCTAAGTCAGAAGAGTAACATGAGCAACATTTAAGAGTGGTCTTGCAAGTTCTAAGAGAGCATAAATTGTATGCTAAATTAAGTAAGTGCATCTTTTATCAAAAGAAGATTCACTACTTGGGGCATATAATTTCAGTAGAAGAGATAGCAGTGGATCTTGAGAAGATAGAGGCCATTAGATGATGGTAAACACCAAGAAATGTCACAAAGGTCAGATCATTCATGTGTTTTTCCTGTTATTACCGAAGATTCATAAAAGGATTTTCAAAGATTGCAAGTCCAATCACTTCTTTGCAAAATAAGGGAGTGAAGTTCCAATGGACTTCCAAGTGTGAAGAGAGATTTCAACAACTGGAAGACATCTTGACAAGTGCATGAATCTTGAAGATTGTAGTTTTGAATGAAGATTTTATTGTGTGCACTGATGCATGCAAGTAAGGGCTCGATGGAGTCCTTAGTAAAAAAGAACATGTATGCTATGAGTCCAGAAAATTAAAAGAGCACGAGAGGAATTATGCTACACATGACTTGGAGTTAGCAAAAATTGTACATGCATTAAAAATGTGGAGACATTACCTCATGGGTAATAAATTTGAGATAATAACATACTATTGTGGTTTGAAACATTTGTTTGGACAACCAACACTAAATGCCAGACAAATAGATGGCTTGAATTTCTTAGTGAGTATGACTTTGAAATTAAGCATATAAAGGGAAAAGAAAACCAAGTGGCTGATGCACTCAGCAGGAAGCATATTGCAACCATTATCATGTAGATGACTGATCTAAAAGATCAAATTATTGTAGCAACAAATTCATATCAACAATACGCAAAAATAAAAGAAACATTAAAAACAAGGAATTTTTCAGCAAAAAAATAATTCTTATGAGCTGAAAGAAGATGGGATTCTCATGTACAAAGACAAAGTATATGTGTTGAATTCCAATGAGCTGAAAAATGCAGTGTTGAAGGAAATGCACAATGTGCCATCTATTGGGCACCCATTATATCAGAAGACAATTGCAACTGTACAAAGCCAATACTTTTGGCTATGAATGAAGAGAGAAGTGGCTAATTACATAGCTATATGTCTAGAATTTCATAAAATGAAGACAAAACAAAAACATCCAACTAGACTGTTACAACCATTTCCCATTCTATAATGAAAGTGAGAAGTTGTCACGATTGATTTTATTACCGAGCTGCCTAGAACAATGAAGCAACATGATTCCATATGGTGGTGGTGGATAAATTAACAAAGGGAACACATTTTATTCCAGTGAAGACTACACACAAGGTATCAAATATTGCATAAATATATATGAAGGAAGTTGCTAGGCCACATGGAGTGCCTAAAGAAATAGTTTCCGATAGAGATCCAAAGTTCACATCCAATTTTTGGAAGGGTTTGTTCAAGGGATTTGGAACAAATTTAAATAATAGTACAATGTATAATCCAAACTTAGATGGGAAAACAAAGAGGACTAACAGAATAATTGAGGACATTATTTGAATGTATGTGATGGATCATCCATCAAAGTGGGAATATTATATCCATTTGGTTGATTTTTTCTACAATAATGGGTATCGAGCCTCATTAAAAATGAGTATATTTGAAGCATTGCATGACAGAAAGTGTAACACACTAGTGGGTTGGGATAATCCAACAGAAAGAGTAGTTGTAAAGATTAAGCATATGGTAAAGATTAAGCATAATTTAAAGGCTACCCAAGATAGGCAAAAAATTTATGTAGACAAGAACAAAGTGTTTAGATATTTTAAAGTGGGAGACCATGTGTTTTTGAAGGTAAAGGCGAAGAGAATTTCACTAAGATTAAGAAGTTTCCTACATCCATGAGAGTACATAATGTATTTCATGTTTCATTGTTAAAGAAATATGTTCTTGACCCTAACCACATAATTAATTGGAATGTGATCTAGGTGGAGCACGAAGGATATTTCCAAGTGGAACCTACACGCATCTTGGACCAGAAAGTAAAATTGCCTGGGAAAAAGGCCATAGGGCTGGTAAAGGTTCAATGGAACTGCTACAGTCTTGAAGATGCTACATAGGATCATTAATAAAACATGTAGGGACAATACCCACAATTTTTTGATAATTTTGAAGTAAATAAAATGCAAAACTCCATTTTGACCAGCTAGAGTTTCAGCTCCATAACTCAGAGTCCTAGCCAATTGCATTATGGTCCTTGATAAAAGAATGACACATTCCTTGGGTTGTCCCTAATAAATTAATGGTGCATTCCTTGGGTCCGCGGGTTTAGAGGATGCAATATTTTGGTTGAGACTGCTGTTGGAATTGTTAAATTGCATAATTTTATTTCCTAAGTATCATGATGTAAATTTGTATATGTATATCGTCATGATGTGCACTGATAACAATGCACAATTGTAGGGGAGGGGGGATCTAACATCCCAACTACAATACCTAGTTTAATTAATGTTTAATGTAGATAATCTGTGGTTAAGGCCAAAGCGATGTATATGTGAATTGTATTTCTATGTTTTAATAATAAAATGTGATTCTAGCTGCTAAGGGGACATGGAAAGATATGGGTGTTGAATTAATACACAAGAGAGGGGAGGGTCTAAGAGAATTCCTAAGAGGGGTCCAAGAGGGAACTACCCATGTGTATTAATTCAACCATTTTTCCTAAGTTTTCTATTGGTATATGAACCTTCTTATTTTTTGATTGAGTGTTCCTAAAGCCAATCATTGAATACATGTAAGAGGGTGGGTGTGATAAGTCACATCCCATAGTTATTGGGCACATGGGGTTTGAGTACAATCAGCTTGGGGAAGTCTGTGAGTCAAGAAAGGAAAGCCAAAGGGATGAAATTCGTATGGGTTGGGACAACAATTTTAGGGAGTCAATGTTTTGTGCATGAGCAACAAGGAGAGAGAAATAAAGAGAGATTAGAGATGGAACATCCATGGAGGGTGAATTCTAGGGCATGTGGAAGCATATTTTGAGCATAATTGGAGTTGAATACTGAAGAACCAGGTTATCATGCTTGAAGAGTGAACTCCTGATTGAGTTGCACTGTAATAACAAGTGTTTGCTATTGTTTGCTGGTAGTTTTCTTTGCAACAAGTTACCTTGATTTTCCAACTAAGAGATTCTTTGTTACATGTGCCAGAGAGACACTGATAAATGAGTGGGACACATGAGGGATTGAGATCAGTGAAGGGGTACTTTCCTTGGGTTGGGCAGGTTGAGAGGAAGAGAGTTGGTGGAAAATCAAGATAGCTATAGGAGAATACCAGTGGGTTGTGAGTTATATGAACTGTGAGTGGACAATGAGAGACCAACCTATTTTGTGGATTACTAGGATTATCTCGAGGGTGAATGGTTGTTGATATTTGGAAAAATCAATCTATTGTTGGGTGGAACATCTGTCGCAAGTAGCTAGTTGCACACCTATTGTTAAAAAACAAGTGTTTATCTATTTTCTGTCTTGTATTTATGAGTTGAATTATCGTGCATGATCTCTGTAAATGAGAATGATTTATATGATGTTGTAATGAACTATTTACCACATTCATGTGTGATTTTATCATGTTGTATATGCCTCTATTTTATGGTTATAGAAAGTAGCTAAATATGGTTGTAATTTGTAGCTGAAAGCTATAGGAAATTAATTAGTTAGTAGGAAATTTCATTTTTATGAGTATTCCACACCATAATGTTCCTCAGTTGGGCTGGGGGGAATTATACCTACACCATCCCTTGATGCCCTCCCTTTCAATGTTGATTTATATCCAACAATCATAATGTCTATGACCTTCTTAGCTCGAGTCAGGTTTGGTTTTCTATCCAGCCACACAAAACATTCTTTCTTTGATTCTTGTCTATTTAATCTACAACTTCCTCTTTCTCTTACTCATCGACTCTTCCACATTTCCATCTAGATATTACTTATCTTCTTATGGGTTCCTGTGACCCAACTATGCTCATGATCCCAATCAATAGATAACAAGATTTATCCAAGTCTCCTCCTCCTTGTGGTCACTCAATTTCCAGAGTTAAGCATCCCTTTCTATGCTGCATAATCCCTTGGATGATCTATATTTCCTACTAAGGCTTTCTCACACAGGAATATCTCAAAGACTTCATAGAGTCGTACAACCGAGGTGTCCCTTAGGCTTTCTTTAACTCAAAACAACCATATCAAGGTGACCATGGAATACAGGGTTCGATGTTCCATCGATGACCCTTTTCATGCCTTCTATCTCAACAACCATCATTTGTCCCTTTAAGAAAAAAAAATCATCTCACTTGTATCATTCATACATGTAGTAATCATGAGATATTATCATCAATTTTCAATTAAAAATCTTTCAAATATGCAACCTGTAGATTTCCAATTCCACTTATCAATTTTCAGATATGTTCCATATAGGAACTTAGATCCCACAAGTTTGAGATTTCCTTCTCATAACAATTTGATCTTTTTGGAACAATAGGTATTGATATTCCTTATGGATCACAAGTTCAAATCCAGAGGGGGTTAGGGTATGTATACCTTCATATACTTTACCGGTCAAATTGTTGGGCGGAGGGGGTCCCTTGTCCCACAAACAAGGGGGTCTCATATACCAATTTGGTGTCTGGCTTGGCTGTGACCTTAAAATTAGATTATTATTATTATTATTATTATGCTTCCATATCTAAGACTATTTTCCCGCAGCTCTCAATATTCATACAACCAAACAAATTGTTAGAATTCCATGCACACTATATTTTTATTGCACACTTGCATTGGCTCACAAACAATTCTTAAAATTTCGCATACTAGAAATTGCATCAATTCTATCTATTAATCATATAAAATAAAAGGAATTATCAATCCTTACCCATGCATTATTTAGCACACCAAACTTTCCATAATACAATTAAACTAACGTGCCAATTCCCATGGCCACATTTCCACCATGCATCTTTGCATTGCTTCCGGAATTCCACATATCTCTATTAGGCATTCCACTATGGTGCATTGGAAACTCAACCAATCATTTCACATCATGGAAACCTTTATCGACATTCATTATTATAGTAGGAATGTGTTTCTTTCCTTGAGTTGATCCTGACCTCAAATCAACATACATTTCATGAAATTAAAATTTCACATACATGCAATTACACATTCCTTGTTTACTGGTAGCCAAGGCACTAATACTCATGGCTACTTCAATTAATTTCATTGTTACTTCTGCAATTCATTTGGAATACTTGAAATTTTTCCTTTCCCGAGGGTAGTACTATACATGCCCATTCATGCAAACATGCATTCCCCTCAATGCATCTAACATATTTGTTACTTATATGCACAATTATTTACTCATTGTGGTTAGCCAATTCAAGTATGGCATAACTACTTATACATTCATTGCAAAAACAAATTCCAAGCTATTTTAGTTTGTCTCTTATAGGTTCCTTCCTTTGTCATACCTTGTCTAGGTACTAATGTCATACAACATTCTATTCAAAATCACTTGCATACCAACACAATATAGAAAAAAAATGAAGGAATTCTTACCCAATTCCTTCCAAGTCACATGTTACAGAGGCATGATAATTTTTTATACCTATTTGGTTACCAACAATCTTCCTAATATTACCTTATCAGTTGATGTCTTATGGGAACTTATAATATCCCTTCATAAGTTTTTCAACAACATGATTCTTGTATTTATCCTCTACCTAAGGTTTTCCACCACTGGAAGTTGTTCCCTCAATAGCTCCAATATTTCCTACACACAAAAATTATAATCAAAATTCTATTAGCTATCATGTCAAGTCAAAATTCATGTACCATATAATTCTACATCAACAATCATTTCCAAATATGCCCTAGAATATCTATATGCACTCTATCACATTGTCCTCAATGTTAGTTAGTGCAACATAAGAAACATATTAGCTACTCTACTTCCATACATTCATTAGCATTCTTATGCTTGGGGCATTAACACATATCAACTTTCTCAATCAAGCATTAAAATAAAAACAAGAAAACGAATCAATGGATTTTCCCCCCTAATTCCTTTACACAGTCTGGAATCTTAATCTTAGTTGAACTATTTTTTAGACCTCTCTGCCATTTTCATAGCATGGAATTAACCACAATGTTCATTCAATCATCAACATTGTTTTAGTTTTCTTCCACCAGTGGTACTTGTTTCCTTATAAACACATAACTTTGCTAAACAATTAGAGTTTTAGAGTGAGAAAAGTGCTTCCTTTTTCTCCTTCTTTGCTTATGCAATTTGTCCCTTTTGGGACCTACCTACCCCATTTATTGAGAAGCCTCAGTCAAGTTCATCTTGACCTTTCTTGATTCAAAGAATTCTCTTTCTCTGAATGCAACAACACTCTAACATATCAAAGTTGTCTCACAAATTAATTATGAACCAGTGCCTTCTACACATATCCATATATAATTCAAAATAATTAGTATCTCATTTGCATGTTTTTCATACATGCATAATGCAACCCAATGTTTAAATTTCCAACAGTCATTAATTCTATGGCTATGTTCTCCTGACAGATTCCTTACATAGTTCCTCCTCATGGAACTATTGCAACATGCATAATTCCTTATTACATATCCATCATCACCTGAAATGATCTCAACCTATGAGTTAGCATCAACTTTATCATTTCAATTATTCACCCAATATTCCATAAAGAATACAAGAATCCATAAATATAATCTACACATTCAAACATGTGGATTTATCATATCAACTTGCATTCATAAGGTGCCTTTAGACACTTCAACCATATACATTAGTATAGTGTGTGTCTACAACTGACACACTTATAATTTCACATCTTTTAAAAATCATTCAACTCATGAATATTCACAATCATTCACATGAAAAACTTAAAGGAATAATCATATTGCCTTACTTTCATAACAACAAACCATTCTTTCTCATTTTCTCTTTCATCATTTTACACTAGCTCTTTTTGAGAAAAGGAGTACACCCCCCTCAAGCTAGTATTCGAACAAAAAAATCAACTTCTTCAACACAGAGTCAACTATGTATCCATAACATTACTCAAAACCTAGAAAGTACTGATCTTGCCTCACCGTCCACTTATTCATTCATGTATTCAAGCGCGCGCACACACACACACACACACACACACACACACACATATTAGCATGTACTTCACTACTTGCACCTTTTCCAAGTCATTCATACACATTTACATTTTTAATTTAATATCATCCCTTTCTTGATGAGATCTTACAATCATTCATATGAAAAGTCTCATAGGCATACTCATGAATACGTTGTCCTTTTTGACAACAACCATCAAGAGGTCACTCTTTACCATTTGCCATAAAAGCATTCCACATAGCATAAACTTTGACTAAGTATCTACCACCTTACCTAGGGGATAACATATACTAATACTCTATCTCTCTCCATGCCTCAAATATTTCTTGGTCAATAGACTTTACCAAGGGAAACCTTGGTTAAATTCCTTCTCACTATTACTTGAGTATACTAAGCCATACATGTATCTCTATCACATGATTGCCATCCCTCTTTGGATATTATCTAATCCACTGGTCTTCTGGGAAATGTCCAAGCAATCGATTTACTAGAATCTGGATTGGTACCTTATTGATTCTTGCCTTATCTTCATAAGGCTACATGCATTAGCATCATCAACATTTTTACTCAATAAAGCTATGAGCTCAAAGAATTTTTCTCATATATTCATGTAACTTGATCTCTTTTCCAAGAGCTACTTCCTAAGTCTCATTAATAACATAGTGTATCATTAGATACATTTAGCAAGGGTAAAGGATCCCAATTCTCTGGTTTATCACCCATGACGGGTTTTCACAGGGGTGCACTTTGATGCTCCCCTAAACACCTGAGTACATTTATACTCTTAGCATCCTACCTACTTTATGCAAACTAGCAAAAATCCAAGGAACTACTTTTACTTGTACTACAATATTAATGGGGATCTTGATGAACATGTCATTCATCCTTGGAACTTCTCAGTTCCAAGAAAACACATTGTTACCTACTCTTAAACTACATTTACTTGTACTGAAATTGGAATGACCAATAACATGTCTCTTTTATTATGAACCGATCTTAACAAATTTTCCATCATCCCTCCAAGCATGAGGAATTATAAAAAAATAGGGCTTAGTATTTCATATAAGTATTAGTCTTAATTTCCATGACTCCATCATCTCATACTCATTGATAACATTACAACTTAACTAAAAAAATCTAGCTAATCCATTTTCTAGACCCATGCAAACCTATAACATGGTTTTGCTTCTTTTTCCATTTTCATTCATACTCAACCATCAAAGACTGTAGGCATATTCCCACTTTTTTAGGAGTCAATATGGTTTCCTGCAAAACAAAATCAAAATCCTTCTGCTCTAAATCAACATATTTAATTTTATCTTATGAGGAATTTTAGAGTCTACATTTGACCTATAGTCCTTCTTCTCAAGAAACATGGGTAGTTAATAAATAAATTTTTAATATAGAAAAAAGATTTCCAACAGGTTCATCTTAGCCTTGATATATCAATCCTATGACCGTTCTCTAGCCCATCTAGGCCTAGTGTTTGAACTTTTCTATGATACCAATCTATAACACACCCAACCCCATAATAGTCATTAGGTTGGTAGGGTGTAAAAACTTTTATTTTCTTTCCTATAAACTACCTTTCTTAACCACACCTCCAAATCCAATTATGAGCTCATGAACCAGTTCTACTCATCGATATCTTTCCAATGAATATAATTATGCTTAAATCCAAGTTCTGGATCAAAAGTTACGACCTCCTAATTTTTTCAATCCTTATTCTGCCAAAACCACCTCACGTCCACATGACACCCATGTGGACCCTCACCACTTATACCATCCAACATGGCACTACCTTGGCACCGATGTGTCAAAATGAATAATCCTCCGATGTGGTATGTCTCAGGCCAATAGTCAATGAGCATACCATACACGTCAAAAAGTGGAACTCCCTCGCGGAACCATACCTAACCGGGTCCCAACATCCCATAGATCCCCAAAAATGATACTCATAAGAAATTTTGAGTTGTTGGTGGATTGGTTATCTAGACCTCAAAACGTTAACATAATCAGAACCCCTTCCCCATCAGGCACCGAGCCCTGGTAAATCCATAAGTCCTTCTTCCTTGAATGCTTGATCCAATTGTCCAGCTGGCAACTGAGACATAAAGACCTGACATGGCATGCCACCTGACATGACACCTCATAAATATACCAGATGCCAATTTGATGTGGCATGAACACGTGGCTGACAACATGGCATGACACATGCAAGCTGATGTCATCACATCCTCTGGTCCTCTAACGAAAATCTATACAAGAACTTTTACCATCCAAGACACATGGAAAAATATCCTTCATGACACGTGAACCATCCATGACATGACCCATGGACTAATGTGGCATTACACGTCATCATAAAGCACAAGGTATCCTCTCCATAGAACCCTTCCTCGGAACCATGACCCACTGAGAATTCGGTAAACCATACTCCTTAAGGAGTCCTCGCAAGCAATTTCTCAGTTTTTCGGTAGTCTGGTTATTTTGGGTGTCAAATCCCTTTAGAGATTACTTTGGAAAATCAACGTCAAGAACCCTTGGTCCTCATATCCAATGATTATTATTTAAGGGCACCAATTCAAAGGTTTATTCCTAACAAGGGGCCCACACTCAACCCATGCTAATTCAATGTCGATAACTATTGTCCTCTGTGGCGTTCCAATTTCCACTTGGTACAACATGTCCTCCATGACATCACTCCCACGTGCCCCATACTCTTTCGCTCACACACATTCACAAGTTGGAACTTGGAACGAAACCCAACCCACCAGGAATCCAGTAAACCAGAATCCTTAACGAGTCCTCACAAATAATCTCGCGGTTGTTCGAGGGTCCAATTATCCTCTCTCCTTGGAACCCTGAAGAAGAACCCATACTCCTGCAAATATAGAACGGTTAAGATCTTCTGTTCCATGATCCAATGGTCGATATTAAAGAACATTGGCCAAATATTTTTTTCCCAACCACAGGCCTATCCACGACTTTCTCCAATCCCATGCTGACACTTATCCACCATCGAAAGGGGTCAAACCAGCTTACACATGGCCCAATGCATCAACATGGTGTTTTCCTCTCTTTATTTCATTCACAAACACAAAAGGGGCAGAACCACATGTTGGAACCTTGCTCCACTAGCATCAGGATTTAAAAAATACCATTCTAACTAAAGGGTTTGGGCCTCTAGGGCTCCGGTTCTCTGGTTACCTAGGTATCAAGAACGTCACTCTTGTGCATAAATTTTGAACAAAGCTGACTCTCAATTTTTGGGTTCTAAGCTTGAAATATTTAGGCATATAAGGTAAATCATGCCCCAGGGAAAAAAACCCTGGAGCTCCTGCAAAGTTTAGGCCCACTGGCTTATCATTTCTTGCAATTCAAGAAACATTGGGAGGGGGATTGCCATAATCATACAAGTCATAACCAAGCTCAGACCTATACTAGAAAACTGAGACTCAAGGGGTTTAGCACTTCCTAAGAGTTCACACTTAGCCCACTATAGCCTATCCTTCATCCAACACACTAAACTTAGACATTCCTCACAGAGGTCCCATGCTATCCACCCAGATCTTAACAACTACATTACAAATTGTCTGTAATTAAACTCCCAAGGGGAAAACATCTAGAAAATAGTTTATTGTGCATATAGAGAATATGATCATGCGTTTATTAATTCTCTTTTAATTTTCAAAGGGATAAACTAGAACTTGTAGGTGAACACCATATATGCAGAAAAAAAAAACTAACTATGTAATCAATTCCTTCCTTCTCAGTATTTGTTCACCAAACCATACAACTTCATACAAGTTGAGATAACACATATGTCTAGTAAAGCATAATAATTACACAATGAGATTCTTATTTTTTTTAAAAGAAGGCTGGCCAGACCAACTGAGCATAATTCTCATCATAAACCATATTAAGTCCATTATTCACACATGCTTACCAAAATTTTACAGTTCGAACTAGCATCAGACCATACATGAAAATAACAAGAACTCATCTGTATTTAGTTGTTGTCCAAACCAACTGAACATACCTATACACTTGTTTGTTTATAAGATGTTATCCAACCCAATTGAATGTGGGTGAGAAATTTTCCAACCAACCATAGGCTCAAATGCACTATCTTCTCTACAATCTATCCAAGCTCAGATGCACTATATTCTCTTCAATACGGCCACCCCCATGCCAGACCATGATACCACCGGGGGATTACTAAGTCTCTCAGAGCAATTGAACATGTGAAGGCCACTCTCCTTCACAAAAATTACTGGTTGAAAATCCCTTATACCCACCTTGCCCAGGGCCTCTACAAGTTTATGAGATGCATTCCTAGTTTGATTTTCTCTGCATAAGGGAGTCCCTTCATGGCTACACTGTACTTCAATGCCCTCCCCTTCCAATTCTAGTTTCTATCCAACAAGCATCACACCTACGACCCTCTTAGCTCAGGTTGGGTTTGGTTTTCAACCCATGCACACAGAACATTCTTTCTTCAGTTCTTGTCTATTTGCTCTACATATTTCTCTTTCTCTTACTCATCGACTCTTCCACATTTCCATCCATATACTACTTGTCTGCTCATGGGTTCCCATTACCCAACTCCGCTCTGTCTCTTTTCTTGCATGAATGTTGCCTCTGCTACTCAAACTCTGCTCTTTTCTCTTCTTCTCGTACCCATGCATTTTTTACTACTTCCCCCATAAGATTCCCGAGTTCTCCTTTTGCTGCTAGGTTGTCCATGATTCCCCACGGATGTACTAGTCTTTACTCCCATGAATTTACATCAAGAGTAATTTCTAATTACCCAACCATGCTTCTATTTAATGATTAGCTTCAACTTCAAGCTAAAGGGAAACTATGGTTATTTCCTCGAAAGTAATTCAACAAGGTGGCTTTGGGTGCTTCAACACATGAATCCCCTCTCTATGTCCCCTCACTAAACCCTCTCATGGTATCATGGATAGTTTTGATGCTCCACCCACTAGTCAGTTGTGTGGCATATTTTATTAAACAATTGACATTTACATTGTTTACAAGCCATAGCTTGGAAATATTATCTCCATGCCGAGATAAACCATCACTAATCATAATTAATTACAAATTAATTAGGGGATAAAAAATAGGGTGTTACATGAACCCACCGAGAAACCTACATAATGACAATCACAAAATGGCCCACCTTCTAGTAGTTTAATTGAATGACCATGGAATATTTGATCATCCCTAAACAAGGAACATCCAAAGGAAAGGAATTGAAATGTAAGGATACTAAGATGGAATAGGTAGCTACACCTGGTATCTTGGAGAATATTTTATCCTAGATAAAACAAAGTATGACAGATCCCATTGAGAAGTAGTAGATTTGGAGTTAATAGCCTATAAAAAAAAGAAAGCAAACCATAGTCAAACAAACACGAAGAAGAAAATGAATATATTTTGGTAACTTTCTCTTGCGTAGTGGAAGGGGGAGCATGTTTTTAAGGGCCTTCTATAACTTCACCATACAATTCATTTATTTACACCAACAATTACTCTATTTTTACTACCTCCTACACATGTCTATGTGTTAGGATCCTATATGCACTTTTGAGGGCTTGGTGTCAATCATCTAGCTCCTTAATCATCACTCTAATGTACTTGTGGAAATATACGAAAGGGATAGTGAATAGGTCCAACTCAACATTAGTGAGTTGTTGAGATCCCTCTCCTAAGGATAAAGCCTCGTGCATGGCAAGGGCCAATGTGTTAAGTTATATGATTCTTTTAGTGACCCCTGGTCCTTGGCTCAATTCGTGTCCTAGACTTGGTGTTAAAATAGTGTGTTGAGTATGTGTTGACTGTCGTGGTGATGATGGTTATTATTCCAATGAATCTCTTCATGCTAAAAGGTTCCTTAAGTCCTGTAAATGAGGTGAACTATCTTGATAGTTCATCTCATGAACTTCTAGGTGGGAATCCAAACTGTCAACTATATTATGTACTTTCTTGGGTAGAGGGTTTTTGTGGTTGTGTGCGTGGAATCTTTCTTCTACTTCAAAGCATTGCATTAATTTCTTCTCTAGCCTCGGGTATTTCTATTAATTTCTTCTCTAGCCTCGGGTATCTCTTACAATAGGCTATATCTCTGTGGTTTCTTTTTTCGATCCGACTGAGAGATGGGGAGCCAAGGAAAGGGTGAGCAAAACGAGCTGAAACCGAGGAAAAACAAAGAAAACGAGTCGAAACCGAACATACATGAAACTCTGGAAATCCGAATCCAGCTGCGATGCATGACCATCCAGAAGTTTCTTCGGAATCATATGATTCACCCCGACGTGGATTAACTGGAAAGAAAAGGAAGATCGAATGCCGACAGAGCCTCCACGATCTCTACAATATACCGAGTAAGTCTTAATCTGTCTCAATTTCTATAATATACTGAGTCCCAACAATCTATACAATATAAATACCTCAGACTTGACCTATGACCTTTTTCTTGTAAAACACAACTTTTCACCACACTTA
This sequence comes from Picea glauca, assembly GCA_000966675.3. Classification (NCBI taxonomy): domain Eukaryota; kingdom Viridiplantae; phylum Streptophyta; class Pinopsida; order Pinales; family Pinaceae; genus Picea; species Picea glauca. Next base: position 167,690 of record JZKD02S1319205.1, read on the forward strand.
ATAGGAAAATACATGAAAACTATATAAAAATACATGAAAATATATGAAACTATATTGAGGATAGGGATTATTAATATTTTTTAAAACAAAATTATTGTGAATCTAAAATTAAAAGTTTTGTTATTTTAATCAATATCAAATTAATTTGTTAATTTTTTTTCCAAATATTATTAGCAAATTCAACTTTTTAAATTCAAATAAAGTAAAACAAACCATTATTAATCAATTTATTTATGATAAGACATAATTTCATAATTTTAAAACAAATTATTGAACTTACCATATCCTATAATGATTGAGTTTTGTGAGCTTCCCGGTCTTGAACTTGATTTGAGATCTCTCCCCAAATTATTAGTTGAGGAGGTCACTAGTTTGACTCTTTTGATCCCCTCGGGGAGGTCTGCTTTTGCCATGGATTTCCTTGGAAAACAAAGATTGAGTTTTATGAGTTTCAAACCATCAATCAATCATGGATTTCCCCATTACCATCCATGAATCATGGATTTCCTTGGAAAAAAATAAATATTGAGTTTTGTGAGTTTCAAAAACAAGTTTAATGGGAAGTGTAATTGTGAGTTTCAAAAACAATTTTAACGGGATTTCCCCATTACCATCCATGAATCATGGATTTCCTTGGAAAAAAATAAATATTGAGTTTTGTGAGTTTCAAAAACAAGTTTAATGGGAAGTGTAATTGTGAGTTTCAAAAACAATTTTAACGGGATTTCCCCATTACCATCCATGAATCATGGATTTCCTTGGAAAAAAATAAATATTGAGTTTTGTGAGTTTCAAAAACAAGTTTAATGGGAAGTGTAATTGTGAGTTTCAAAAACAATTTTAACGGGGCGATTTACCAGTTTACCATCTATGAATCATGGATTCTCTTGGAAAAAAAAGATTGAGTTTTGTGAGTTTCAAAAACAAGTTTAATGTAGAGCTAGTTTTGTGAGTTTAAAAAATTGATGACGATGGTTCAATGATGGATTTCCTTGGAAAAAAAAAAAGATTGAGTTTTGTAACTTTCAAAAACAAGTTTAATGTGGAGCTCTGAGTTGAGAGTTTACCCCTTTACTATCCATGAATCATGGATTTTTTTGGAAAAAAAGATCAAGTCTTGTGAGTTTCAAAAACAAGTTTAATAAAGAGCTTTGGGTTGACCGTTTACCCTTTTACCATCCATAAATTATTGATTTTCTTCGGAAAAAAAAAATTGAGTATTTTTTTTGGAAATATTAATTTTTAATTTTGAAAATTAAATAATTATATATATTTTCATATACATTAAATAATTAAAAAAATAATGATAATTAATAATTTGTTATATATTATTTTTATTATTTTTATCATTTTATCTTAAAATAAAAATATTAATCTCTAAAATGTAAAAATTAGAAATTTTAATAATTAAATATTATAAGGGTATGTGCTTCCATATACATTATATAGGGGCAATTTAACATCCATAACTACATTTTTATAATCAATGTCTCCCTTTTAAAGAGAATCAAAGATTTGAATCATGGTTGGAAAGTTAGTAGCTATTTGCTTTTATGGACCTAACTCCTCTCTAAAAAATAACTAGTTTGGAAAAAATAGGTTATAAAAACTGACTTGTTTTTCTTAAAAAAATAAGTAATTTAGAAAAAATAGGTTATATCTCTCTAGAAAATAAACAGCTTGGAAAAAATAGGTTATAAAATTATTCTTTCTTCAAAATACAATAACTTAAGGAAATTACATTGATTTATAGGGACAAAGCTAGTGTTAGATTGTGAGTTCCTAGACAATCATTAAATTTGAAATTAAAAATCACTTTTTTTTTTTATGAGTTGTCATTCTTATCTATTCATAAGATATCATTATACACTAATAAATTATTAGTAAGATCTAAATCTAAAAACAATCAAATACATGAATTATAAATAGACATATAATCTCGATCTATAAGATCAAAACTACTCAACATAGTGTATTTTAAATTTGTTTTTTTTCCATAACCCTAATAGCTTACCTTCTTCCTCTTTTTTTTACTCTCCTCTTTGCTTCCCACATCTTTTATAATAATCTAAATGTGAATAGAAAGAGAAAAGATATAGCGAGATGAGATCCTAGTAGGAAGAGGTGAGGAAAAGGAGCCAAAACCAAGGAAGAAAAGATTAACTGCAAAGACGATCGAAGATTCCTAGATCCATTCAGGTGCCTAGACAACAATCTAAGTATTTGTTTCGTATTTCTTAATAAATTTATCAAAGTATTTGCTTACTTTATTTCTTAATAACTTTATCTTTATAGGATTGTTATTATTTTGGTTTTTTTTTTTTTAATAGCATTTGTATCATTCCTTAGAAAGTTTTATGCTAATTAAAAAATTTAACCAAAACTTTTTTCTTTATTTTTTTATATTTTAAATAGAACAATTGAATGTATACTTTATTATGGTTCTATTAAATAAATGCATATGTGAATTGAGAGGGTTAAATATTATTTTTTGTAAAATTTTTGAAAGTAAATATTATTTATTAAAATTTAAATGTTTTACTATTATTATTTGAATTGAATCAAGTTTTATGGTTATTAAAATTTTTATGAATTTATTAAGTTTAATTTTCTTGTAACCAAATACTTTTTGTTTATTTAGATTTTATATATTTCAAATAGATATATTGAATGTGTACATTATAATGGTTTGATTGAATAAACATGTGTGAATTGATTAAATGTGTAATCTCTCATGAAGATGAAGGTTAAATATTATTTACTAGAGAACTTTCTAAAAATAAATATTATTTATTAATATTTAATGTTTTTAATATAATCACATTTAAATTGAATCTTTTTATTTTATATATTTTAATATTATATGTTTTAAAATGATTTATAATGAATATAATTTTAATAATTAAAATGGTGTTACTGTTATCCTCGATTTCTAGGGATAACTTGGTGATGAAACTCTTCTCTGCCTCTATGCATGAAGGGGCTAAAAGATGGTATGATAATCTTCCAAATGCCAACATCACATCTATGGACCATTTTGAAGAAATTTTCCTTGCAAAATGGGCTATGAAATTGGAGGATATACAATCATTGCTAAAAGATCTTGAATACATAAGACAAACAGAGGGTGTGATTGTCAAAGGCTTCGGGGCTAGCTTCCAAAAGTTGCTTTATCAGATTCCTGAAAGCCATCATCCTAAAGAAAAGTACCTTGTTTATCTCTATACTAATGGACTTCAAGGGCATTTGAGCTTCCTCCTAAATAAGAAGAATTTGAAAACACTTGCAGAGGCTCAAAGCATGGCCATTCAAATCGAAAGGAATCTCTTCTTGTCTGGAACCAATGCGGCTGGATAAGACTAGTTTCCCCTGAAACCTTTGCTGAAGATCCACAAGAGAGAAGGGAACAAGTTCTTGATCACCAAAATGAGGATGTGATTAAGGAAAAAAAACCCAAACAAGATGATGAAGTACCGACCCCTGCTCTTCACTCTGATGAAGTCATCCAAGAACCTGTTTCTCCTGCACAGCAGAGTGAAGATGAGGTTAGTTGCTTTCCACATCAGGATTCCAATGACACTTTATTCCTTGATTCAGAAAATGAAGGAGAAATGAAATCTTTGAATGAAATGGATATTCCTTGCTGTACAATCGAAAACAAAGAAGTGGTCCATGAGGATGAAAAAGTAACACATGCTGAAAACACCAGAGTCCTCGAAGCCCCTACACAAGAAGAAACAATAAGTTGCCCTCCTCCTTTAGTTTTTTATGATGCTTTACTTTGTGATGAAGGAAATGAGGAGGAGGAAAATGAATTTTCAAATGTTTCAAACCCTGCATGTTATGACACAGATAGTGACATTGTTGATAATATTGATGAGTTCATACATGTTGGGAAACGTAGGTGGGATATAGTTGGTTATGACTTGGATCCCATCTATGACACTGAGAGTCATTTCCAGATGTTTCCCTATCAATTAGCACAACCGATTACTTTTGACCAGTGGCAACAAGGAGATGAAGTTTTTACCCATACTCTCCAAAAACCCAAGGATGGCCCAGTACCTTGTTTCCCTGATGATTTTTGGTCATACCTTGAGGACTTTGATGATTGTTCTTCTGAGCATTTGGATTTATTTTATGAAGATAATTATCAACCACTACTCTGCTCTAATTTTGATGCAAGTAAGAACATTGTTTGCCTAAAGAAGATTTCTCATGATTTTTCACTCCAGCCACCTGTTATTACTTTACCATGCTTCTCCATCAAAGGTGTAGTTGGAAAGTATATTTTTTATGTTGAGCTTCCTCTTAGGCAAACCCTAGACTCCAAGTGTCGGTTGGATACTTCAAGTTTGAGTCAAGTATCCCAATTTTTCAACTTTCCCTTGGTAGTTTGTCAGTCATCTGTTGCGTCTTTGTCGATCCTCTCCTTCAATTCAGAGCATGAGGATGCCCTAGGTAGTGAGTTTGCGGGCCCTTTGAGTCAGTTTTTTGAACCTTGCTCTTCTCATGACCCTTTCTTGAAGTGGATTGAGCACTTTCCTCAAAGATGGACTTGGCAGGATTTTATCCCTCCCACCCGCCTCCATGAGTTAGACTTTGAGTTTTCCAATGATATGATATACATTATAACTCATGACATTTTTGTGCTTGATTTGTCACTGTTCTGGTTTATGATGAAGCACAAAGGCAGGTATTATGGGACATTGTTGGATTGGCTTCATTGGTTATTTGACTACACCAAACATCTAGCCAAAGGTAAGTGTAGGTAAGTAGTTTGTGTTGCATTGTTGATTGTTTTATTTCAGTATACATACATGTCTATATATGCAGGGTGGAAATACCACCCCACCTTTTTTATTGATGCCCCTATCGAGTTGAGCAGGTCTGCAGGTTATGCCAGAGATGTTGAGGTTCTCATGCGCTCTACGGTGAGCACATGTCCCCAAGTTGGAGCCAAATGATATCCCCGATTTCTAGGGATAACTAGGAGATCATGTCTCGAGGCCCACAGGTCCTAGACATGGAGTACTGAGAGTAGGATTGACCTGAGCATGGCCTTGGAGGGCCCATCCTTCT
>JZKD02S1319205.1:172821-185902 GCA_000966675.3 Picea glauca
TGTCACTTTTGATCATTATAACCTTTAGATATATGCATCTTACTCCTTTTATTTCTAATGACTGCTTGGATCTTACATTAACCCGCTTGACCATTGTTGAGGGGATTGACAAGGTTCCCTAGCAAGCCTGTACCCATAGGTTTTGGTTTGCCACCAGGGGGATTTCTAAAGATCCATCATCCACTCCAATCATATCATCACTTTTTCATCCTATCTCCCACTCATCTATCCCATTCCCCTAGTCCGGGCATTAGGATGATCTGTTTGTGGGGTTGCACCTTATCTTGTGGGAAGAAGGGGCTAAAGGCCCAGAAGGTAAAAGAAGCTAGTAAAAGATAAAAGCCATAAAAATGAAACCTAGAGATGCCTCGCCTAGGGATCCCTGAGAAGGCAATAAAAAGCCTCTCAGCAAGAAACAAGAGGGACCTGAAGAAAAATAACAAAAAACAAGACCTAGCCAAGAGGATATGAGGTCTCATCACAAGCCATCCTATTATGTTCATGGGTACCTAACAGCATGACATTGCCACTATCTGGTTACCACGCCAGGGTAGTGACCTTTGGTTGCATGGCCAAGGGAAAGGGGGTCTCATCACGAGCCATCCTTATCATCTCTGTGAAAGTGCTTGTGGGTAACATTATCAGCTCTGGTCACCACGCCAAGGTAGTTTCCTCTAGTTAGTTCTTGAAATAAAAAATGTAAAAGAAAATAAATAAAAGAAAGAATAAAGGCAAGAAAGGGCTTGGAAAAAATTGCATCCATGACAGGTACAACTCACCTTCTACAAAGGCACCCACAGGTAATATCATGCATCCCTGTCTTTCACTCTACCCATATGTCTAAACATGCCTTGTCCACATCACTTCGTTTTACATGGCTTGGATGATACCCCTTGGAGACTTTCCTTTCCTTTTGGATACTAGCCCAATAGGGTGTCTTGTCTTTTTCTTCAGCCTTGTATTGTAGGTCTTTATAATATCTTTGAGCTATTGGATGATATATCAGGGTTTTTATGCATATGTTTGATAATATTAATGATGAGATGTGATTAACATTGCGATGATCCCTGTGACTAATGAGCCCATGGAGGGAAAAGTTTTTTATGTGCAGGACCATGCCCGACGAACAGGTACCAGTTGGACCGGTACACATGGGGAGATGATTAGTTTGGACCTCCATGGGGTTGAAGAGCCCATCAGATGGTTGTTGGGACCCCATTAGGGGCAAAGACAGGACAATGTTTGATCGAGCTTTTGCACTTGAGAAGAAGAAGGGCGTTCCATCAGGGACACTTTGGCTGAGCCCACCCTAGGGGGGGTGACCCACTTCCAGTGGAACGTTTCCCTTTGATGGCTCAGGACGTCACCTAGGAGCCATTGACATCACCTTGAGCATGTGACAGTTTGACAGCGCAGCTGGCACATGTGGCATGATTGGGAGGCCCAAAGAGGGCCAACACTTTGTCATTTTGTGTTGCATTTGCCCTAAAAAGGGGCTAGCGTCTCCCTCAGTAAGGCTTGATGTCTTGCTTATGCTCAGTTAGGGATTTGATTTGACAATTTAATGTAAAAAAAGTATAATTTTTGTTTGTAGCCTTGTCAGTTATTTTTAATGACCTAAATTTAATTAAAGGTCATGCTACAGTATATATTGAGGAGTTTTCCCCTCATTTTGACATAAGACACAACTCACTACCTTGTGAGATCTGATTTTTGTGCCCTTGTTGGGGTATTTCATCTTTTAAGTGAGGCGCACTTGTTGAAAGAAGGATTTTCTTGGCATTTTTGGCATTTCTCTTGAAGGAAGGTTTACAACTAGGGTTTGCAATGCTATTTCTTCATGATATCTAAGTGTTTTTCCTACAAAAATTCTTAATTGAATGGTTGTAGGCTTATATTCTTGCATTTATTTATAAACTTTGCTAATTTAAAACCCTAGGTGACAAGCACACAAGTAGGTCCTTGTTTCATGTCCCCTAAAAGAGAAATATTCAACCATTGAAGAAGGAAGGAAGAGCCTAGCCATTGAAGAGCCTAGCCATTGCTACACTCTTTTTAATTCTTCCCCTATTCTAGCCGTGCCTTTTAAGAGCCAAGAAGGAGGAGACGTCCCAGGCCTAGGATATCTACACCTAGGGCCATCCTACTTCTAGGGTTTGGTGATAGGGCCTTGCCATTGCAACACTCTCGCTCACCTCACTCTCTTGTCTTGATTTATCTTTAATGCTAGCCGTTTTGACAAGTTTAACCTAGAGAAGGAGGAATCAGCACAAGGCCTTTCTTAAGCAACACTGGAGTGAGCCTCTTTCCCCTACGGTTTTGATTCTAGGGCCCTGCCATTGCAGCACCTTAGAACCCTTCCCTCTCGTCCTTAGCCTTTTATCCCTTCAAATTTGCGTCCTCTCTTTAATTGACTCCATTTACCCTTAGGCACTGATCTTATCTCCACAACGTTGAGTGATAGTGGCCAAACAACTCTTAAAACCTTTACAATTCGAAACCCTAACTAACTAACTAACCCTAATAAGGCTGACGTCATACTTGGTTATTCCATCTTGACGTAGCACTTTCCATTGATAAGCAATTAGATGATGGTTAAGAGCATTTATTGAGTAAATGGATTGATTAAATACATTGTTGGCTACATCATCTCAATATTTATTGATGAATTGATATTACTCCATTGCTATATTGATAAACGTTGATCTCATTAATATCTATTGTTTTAATTGCTTACATATTGATATCAAATAGTTATATGAAGTACTAACCCACTGAATTATAGCCTGCATATATTATTTGCTATTGTCTTGTTCTGGGCAGGTGTTCTCATTTGGGGCTACACTTCATTATTGGCTGATTAGCCAGACTATTTGATCTTGGTGGTAACCTGTGAGGAGGAACTTTTACTTTGACCTATATACATTGGCCTCTTCAAAACCTCAGGTTACCAAGGACGTCTCCCCTGAGATAACCTCCCTTAATAGAAAGAACCTCCCCCTTGTGGTGACATTGGGTGGGGTAGGTTCTTGTTACGTCAGTTTGGCCTCTACCTTCTAGCCATTTCACCTAGCTACAAACTGTGCGATAACATTTTGGCATCGCTACTGGGGAACACTGAATCAATTCTCCTCAAGCGACAAATCTTTTCGGTAAGCCTTGCCTCAAAGACCTTTTCTTACAAGCTTACCTAGCGACTCCACTAGGGTGTTATTCCCCTTTTTCTTGGATAGTTTCAAGCAAATTATCTGGCGACTCCACTAATGACGAAGCCAACTATGAATTCACAATGGGATCTAGGGAACTAAAAACCTTTGGACATGAGTAAAATCCTGGGATATCCCAGAAAAATGCCTCTCTTCTATAAGAATTGGCTCCCTAGATTTTTTGGCATCAATGGAGAAAGTCCTGATTATCACATGAGAAAATTTTGGGAATTCTTTCAATACCGCCCTGTCAGTGACGAGGCTAAAGACTTGGTGATGAAACTCTTCTCTATCTCTCTGCATGGAGGGGCTAAAAGATGGTATGATAATCTTCCAACTGCCAGCATCACATCTATGGACCATTTTGAAGAAATTTTCCTTGCAAAGTGGGCTATGAAATTGGAGGATATACAATGATTGCTAAAAGACCTTGAATACATAATACAAACAGAGGGTTTGATTTTCAAAGCCTTCAGGGATAGCTTCCAGAAGTTTCTTTATCATATTCCTGAAATCCATCGTCCTAAAGAAAAGTACCTCGTGTATCTCTATACTAATCGACTTCAAGGGCATTTGAGCTTCCTCCTAAATAAGAAGAATCTGAAAACACTTGCAGAAGCTCACAACATGGCCATTCAAATCGAAAGGAATATCTTGTTGTCCGGAACCAATGCGGCTGGATAAGACTAGTTTCCCCTGAAACCTTTGCTAAAGATCCACAAGAGAGAAGGGAACAAGTTCTTGATCACCAAAATGAGGATGTGATTAAGGAGAAAAAACCCAAACAAGATGATGAAGTGCCGACCCCTACTCCTCAATCTGATGAAGTCATCCAAGAACCTGTTTCTCCTACACAATAGAGCGAAGATGAGGTTAGTTTCTTTCCACATCAGGATTCCAATGACACTTTATTCCTTGATTCAGAAAACGAAGGAGAAATGAAAGCTTTGAACGAATTGTTGTACAATCGAAAACAAAGAAGCGATCCATGAGGATGAAAAAGTAACACATGTTGAAAACACCAGAGTCCTCGAATCCCCTGCACAAGAAGAAACAATAAGTTTCCCTCCTCCTTTAGTTTTTGATGATGCTTTACTTTGTGATGAAGGAAATGAGGAGGAGGAAAATGGATTTTCAAATGTTTCAAACCCTGCATGTTATAACACAGGTAGTGACATTGTTGATAATATTGATGAGTTCATACATGTTGGGAGACGTAGGTGGGATATAGTTGGTTATGAATTGGATCCTATCTATGACATTGAGAGTCATTTCCATATGTTTCCCTTGCAATTATCACAACAGATTACTTTTGACCAGTGGCAACAAGGAGATGAATTTTTTAGCCATACTCTCCAAAAACCCAAGGATGACCCAGTACCTTATTTCCTTGATGATTTTCGATCATACCTTGACGACTTTGATGATTTTTCTTCTAAGCATTTGGATTTATTTTATGAAGATAATTGTCAACCACTACTCTGCTCTAATTTTGATGCAAGTAAGAACATTGTTTGCCTAAAGAAGGTTTCTCATGACTTTTCACTCCAGCCACCTGTTATTACTTTACCATGCTTTTCCATCAAAGGTGTAGTTGGGAAGTATATTTTTTATGTTGAGCTTCCTCTTAGGAAAACCCTAGACTCCAAGAGTCAGTTGGATACTGCAAGTTTGAGTCAAGTATCCCAATTTTTCAACTTTCCCTTGGTAGTTTGTTAGTCGTCTGTTGGGTCTTTGTCGATCCTCTCCTTGACTTCAAAGCATGAGGATGCCCTAGGTAGTCATTTTGTGGGCCCTTTGAGTTAGTTTTCTAAACCATTCTCTTCTCATGACCCTTTCTTGAAGTGGATTGAGCACTTTCCTCAGAGATGGACTTGGCAAGATTTTATCCCTCCCACCCACCTCCATGAGTTAGACTTTGAGTTTTCCAATGATATGATATACATTATAACCCATGACATTTTTGTGCTTGATTTGTCACTGTTCTGGTTTATGATGAAGCACAAAGGTAGGTATTATGGGACATTGCTAGATTGGCTTCATTGGTTATTTGACTACACCAAACATCCAACCAAAGGTAAGTGTAGGCAAGTAGTTTGTGTTGCATTGTTGATTGTTTTATTTCAGTATACATACATGTCTATATATGCGGGGTGGCAATACCACCCCATCTTTGTTACTGATGCCCCTATCGAGTTGAGAAGGTCTGCAGGTTATGCCAGAGATGTTGAGGTTCTCATGCACTCTACGATGAGCACATGTCCCCGAGTTGGAGCCAAATGTTATCTTCAATTTCTAGGGATAACTAGGAGATCATGTCTCGAGGCCCACAGGTCCTAGACATGGAGTACTTAGAGTAGGATTGACCTGAGCATGGCCCTGGAGAGCCCATCCTTCTTCTCTTTCATCAAAATCGTCTTGCCAACAGTAGCATCATCCATCACCTTCGGCTTGAACTTGTATCGGAGAAGACTCTTGCTCCATGAGGTAATTGGTCCATGTATCATGGTATGTGTCACTTTTGATCATTACAACCTTTAGATATATGCATCTTACTCCTTTTATTTCTAACGACTGCTTGGATCTTACATTAACCCGCTTGACCATTGTTGAGGGGATTGACAGGTTGCCCTAGCAAGCCTGTACCCATATGTTTTGGTTTTCCACCAGGGGGATTTCTAAAAATCCATCGTCCACTCCCATCATATCATCACTTTTTCATCTTATCTCCTGCTCATTTGTCCCATTCCCCTAGTCCGGGCATTAGGATGATCTGTTTGTGGGGTTGCACCTTATCTCGTGGGAAGAAGGGGCTAAAGGCCTAGAAGGTAAAAGTAGCTGGTAAAAGATAAAATCCATAAAAATGAAACCTAGACATGTCTCACCCAGGGATCCCCGAGAAGGCAATAAAAATCCTCTCAGCAAGAAACAAGAGGGACCCGAAGAAAAATAACAAAAAACAAGACCTAGCCAAGAGGATAGGGGGTCTCATCACGAGCCAACCTATTATGTTCATGGGTACCTAACATCATGACATTGCCACTATCTGGTTACCACACCAGGGCAGTGACCTTTGGTTGCATGGCCAAGGGAAAGGGGGTCTCATCACGAGCTAGCCTTATCATCTCTGTGAAAGTGCTTGTGGGTAACACTATCAGCTCTGGTCACCATGCCAAGGCAGTGTCTTCTATTTAGTCCTTGAAATAAAAAAGGAAAAAGAAAATAAATAAAAGAAAGAATAAAGGCAAGAAAGGGCCTGGAAAAAATTGCATCCATGACGGGTATAGCTCGCCTTCTACAAAGGCACCCACGGGTAATATCATGCATCCCTGTCATTCACTCTACCCATATGTCTGGACATCCCTTGTCCGCATCACTTTGTTTTACATGGCTTGGATGATACCCCTTGGAGACTTTCCTTTCCTTTTGGATACTAGCCCAATAGGGTGTCTTGTATTTTTCTTCAACCTTGTATTGTAGGTCTTTGTAATATTTTTGATCTATTGGATGATATATCAGGGTTTTTATGCATATGTTTGATAATATTAATGATGAGATGTGATTAACATTGCTATGATCCCTGTGACTAATGAGCCCATGGAGGGAAAATGTTTTGATGTGCAGGACCATGCCCAACGGACAGGTACTAGTTGGATCGGTACACATGGGGAGATGATTAGTTCAGACCTCCATGGGGATGAAGAGCCCATCAGATGGTTGTTGGGACCCCATCAGGGGCAAAGACAGGACAGTGTTTGATCAAGCTTTTGCACCTGAGAAGAAGAAGGATGTTCCATCAAGGACACTTTAGCTGAGCCCACCCTGGAGGGGTGACCCACTTCCAGTGGAACGTTTCCCTTTGATGGCCCAAGACGTCACCTAGGATCCATTGACATCACCTTGAGCATGTGACAGTTTGACAGGGAAGCTGGCACGTGTGGCATGATTGGGAGGCCCAAAGAGGGCCAACGTTTTGTCATTTTGTGCTGCATTTTCCCTAAAAAGGGGCTAAAGTCTCCCTCAGTAGGGCTTGACGTCTTGCTTATGCTCAGTTAGGGCTTTGATTTGACAATTTAATGTAAAAACAATATAATTTTGGTTTGTAGCTTTGTCGGTTATTTTTAATGACCTAAATTTAATTAAAGGTCATGATACAGTATATATTAAGGAGTTTTCCCTCATTTTGACATAAGACACAACTCAATCTCTTGTGAGATCTGATTTTTGTGCCCTTGTTGGGGTATTTCATCTTTTAAGTGAGGCGGACTTGTTGAAAGAAGGATTTTCTTGGAATTTTTGGCATTTCTCTTGAAGGAAGGTTTACAACTAGGATTTGCAATGCTATTTATTCATGATATGTAAGTGTTTTTCCTGCAAAAATTCTTAATTGAATGGTTGTAGGCTTATATTATTGCATTTATTTATAAACTTTGCTAATTTAAAACCCTAGGTGACAAGCACACAAGTAGGTCCTTGTTTCATGTCCCCTAAAAGAGAAATATTCATCCATTGAAGAAGAAAGGAAGAGCCTAGCTATTTCTACACTCTTTTTACTTCTTCCCCTGTGCTAGCCATGCCTTTTAAGAGCCAAGAAGGAGGAGACATCCCAGGCCTAGGATATCTACACCTAGGGCCGTCCTGCTTCTAGGGTTTGGTGATAGGGCCTTGCCATTGCAACACTCTCCCTCACGTCACTCTCTTGTCTTGACTTATCTTTTATGCTAGCTGTTTTGCAAGTTTAACCTAAGGAAGGAGGAAAGAGCACAAGGCCTTGCATAAGCAACATTGGAGTGAGCCTCTTTCCCCTAGGGTTTTGATTCTAGGGCCCTGCCACTGTAGCACCTTAGAACCCTTCCCTCTCATCCTTAGCCTTTTATCCCTTCAACTTTGCGCCCTCTCTTTAATTGACTCCATTTACCCTTAGGCACTGATCTCATCTCCTCAACGTTAAAGTGATAGTGGCCAAACAACTCTTAAAACCTTTACAATTTGAAACCCTAACTAACTAACCCTAACAAGGCTGACGTCATACTTGGTTATTCCATCTTAACACAACACTTTCCATTGATAATCAATTATATGATGGTTAAGAGCATTTATTGAGCAAATGGATTGATTAAATACATTGTTGGCTACATCATCTCAATATTTATTGATGAATTGATATTACTCCATTGCTCTATTGATAAACGTTGATCTCATTGATATCTATTGTTTTAATTGCTTACATATTGATATCAGATAGTTATATGAAGTAATAACCCACTGAATTATAGCCTGTATATATTATTTTCTATTGTCTTGTTTCGGGAAGGTGTTCTCATTTGGGGCTACACTTCATTATTGGCTGATTAGCCAGACTATCTGATCTTGGCGGTAACCTGTGAGGAGGAACTTTTACTTTGACCTTTATACTTTGGCCTCTTCAAAACCTCAGGTTACTGGGGACGTCTCCCCTGAGCTAACCCCCTGAATAGAAAGAACCTCCCCATTGTGGTGACATTGGGTGGGGTAGGTTCCTGTTACGCTAGTTTGGCCTCTACCTTCTAGTCATTTGACCTAGCTACAAACTGTACGATAACATTTTGGTGCCGTTGCTGGGGAACACTGAGTCAATTCTCCTCAAATGACAAATATTTTTGGTAAGCCTTGCCTCAAAGACCTTTCCTTACAAGCTTACCTAGCGACTCCACTAGGGTGTTATTCCCCTTTTTCTTTGATAGTTTCAAGCAAATTATCGGGCGAATCCACTAATGACAAAGCCAACTATGACTTCACAATAGGATCCAGGGAACTACAAACGTTTGGACATGAGTAAAATCTTGGGATATCCTAGAAAAATGCCTATCTTCTATAAGAATTGGCTCTCTAGACCTTTTGGCATTGATGGATAAAGTCTCGATTATCACATGAGCAAATTTTGGGAATTCTTTCAATACCGCCCTGTCAGTGACGAGGCTGAAGACTTGGTGATGAAACTCTTCTCTGCCTCTCTGCATGGAGGGGTTAAAATATGGTATGATAATCTTCTAACTGCCAGCATCACATCTATGGACCATTTTGAAGAATTTTTCCTTGCAAAGTGGGCTATGAAATTGGAGGATATACAATCATTGCTAAAAGATCTTGAATACATAAGACAAATAGAGGGTGTGATTTTCAAGGCCTTCGGGGCTAGCTTCAAGAAGTTGCTTTATCAGATTCCTGAAATCCATCGTCCTAAAGAAAAGTACCTCATTTATCTCTATAATAATGGACTTCAAGGGAATTTGAGCTTCCTCCTAAATAAGAAGAATCTGAAAACACTTGCAGAAGCTCATAGCATGGCCATTCAAATCAAAAGGAATCTCTTCTTGTCCAGAACCAATGCCACGGAAACTCTCAGCTGGATAAGACTAGTTTCCCCTGAAACCTTTGTTGAAGATCCACAAGAGAGAAGGGAACAAGTTCTTGATCACCAAAATGAGGATGTGATTAAAGAGCAAAAACCCAAACAAGATGATGAAGTGTCGACCCCTGCTCCTCACTCTGATGAATTCATCCAAGAACTTGTTTCTCCTACACAGCAGAGCAAAGATGAGGTTAGTTTCTTTCCACATCAGGATTCCAATGACACCTTATTCCTTGATTCAGAAAACAAAGGAGAAATGAAAGCTTTGAATGAAATGGATATTCCTTGTTGTACAATCGAAAACAAAGAAGCAATCCATGAGGATGAAAAAGTAACACATGCTGAAAACACCAGAGCCCTCGAAGCCCTTGCACAAGAAGAAACAATAAGTTTCCCTCCTCCTTTAGTTTTTGATGATGCTTTACTTTGTGATGAAGGAAATGAGGAGGAGGAAAATGAATTTTCAAATGTTTCAAACCCTGCATGTTATGACACAGGTAGTGACATTGTTGATAATATTGATGAGTTCATACATGTTGGGAGACGTAGGTGGGATATAGTTGGTTATGACTTGGATCCCATCTATGACACTGAGAGTCATTTCCAGATGTTTCCCTTTCAATTATCACAATAGATTAATTTTGACCAGTGGAAACAAGGAGATGAAGTTTTTACCCATACTCTCCAAAAACCCAAGGATGACCCAGTACCTTGTTTCCCTGTTGATTTTCGGTCATACCTTGAGGACTTTGATGATTGTTCTTTTGAGCATTTGGATTTATTTTATGAAGATAATTATCAACCACTACTCTGCTCTGATTTTGATGCAAGTAAGAACATTGTTTGCCTAAAGAAGGTTTCTCATGACTTTTCACTCCAGCCACCTGTTATTACTTTACCATGCTTGTCCATCAAAGGTGTAGTTGGGAAGTATATTTTTTATGTTGAGCTTCCTCTTAGGAAAACCCTAGACTCCAAGGGTCGGTTGGATACTGCAAGTTTGAGTCAAGTATCCCAATTTTTCAACTTTCCCTTGGTAGTTTGCCAGTCGTCTACTGGGTCTTTGTCGATCCTCTCCTTAGTAATTGACCATTATTCCGTCCAATTTCCCTTTAGTAATTTGAATTTCGTGAGAAAGCACCTGAATCCATTGCTGTCATATCCACCAATCAAGTTGCAAGCTGGAATCGCCGAATGGTTACATCATTGTTCATTTCCCCTCTCTTTTAACTCCTCATTTCCAGGGAAAATTCAAATTGCTCCATGGAACATGAAGGGATTGTTTGGAAACTTATATAAGTGGACACATAATTTATGGTTGCTTTTCTATTATTAATAAAAAAAACTCAGTGACGAGCCCATACATTGATTTTGTGTGAAAATGTGTCTAAGGGCCACATAATTTATGATTGATTTTCTATCTTTACATTTCGTTTACAAAGAGATAGATTTTCCATAAAATGAAGTGAAGGGGTGTTGTAACCATTTACAAATATGTACATGTTTCTAAGCTTGGCCGGAAGGTTATTATTGAAGGTTACAACCCGAAAAACACTAATAATAATAATTTTAATGTTTTAATGATAATTTATTATACTATCGATAAAATTTTAATGATTTAAATTTCACCTAATTTAATTTATATGATTTAATAGATTTGAAAATTAAATTAATATCTTTGAAAATTGACAATTGTAAATTAAGTGGATAATTGCATAGTAATATATAGTAATTAAGTCGATAATTACATGGCAATAAAATATAATATGACTTACTTAAAATAATGAATTAATTATCTCTTTTTTATAATTTTAATAATTCAAAAAAAGTAATTGAATAAAATTGTTAAATAGAACAATTATTTAAATTATTATAAAAACATTTGCTTGTGAATTAGATTGATACTTGCACAAACAATTTGAATATGTAGGAAGATAAAATGTAGGAAAGCATATTAACTTATGCGTTTTTAATAGTGGTATGTTATATTTAAAAAAAATGGTATATTTTTTCTTTTCTTTTTTTTTGTTTTGGATGAAATGCATATCACAATCCACAAGGTATTTTCACTAGTTTTGAGGATGGTACCTAGGGTAAATTTGTTGGGACTTGACTACTATTACCACATGCTTGTAATTCATAGCACTCAATAACAACTTGAGGTAACCCACTCACTGGTATTTTGTTTTTCAAGATTAATGTGTGTCTTGAGGTAACCCACTAGCTGATGTTTTTTTTCTCAAGCTTAATGTGCGTGTAATGTTTTAGTAGTTAAATGATAAAATTTATGAATAAAAAATTGCACACATATAGAGGACAAATTTTACTATGTGGAGCTATTTTGAAAAAGTTGTTTTATAATTATTTTAAATTAATAAAGTAAGCAAAGCATTGATATTATTATGTCCAAGTGTTAATGTAGCATTTAATGGCTTTTACATAGTGAAATTAATTATTTAGGCCCAAGATGGGACCTCTTATTCTTATTTTTGGTACAAAACACTTTTCAAGGACGCTTTCTTTTAGTATATGTTTTTTTTATTTTTTTTTCTAGATCCTTATACTCACTTATATTTTCGAAGATGTTTTTAGGCCTTATAGTATTTTTCGAGGCAAGTGAATGCATATTCAAATGATATTTTTTTTTCACAATAACAGTGATTATTTATATTGTAAATTATTGTGGCCAAATTGGACAACTTTGTAATGCAAAAATGAGTATAGATGGCCATGGAAAAATATAAGAAAATAGATATGTCCAATTCACTGGTGCAATATCTTCTCTACTCAAGCTACTTAAAACTTAATAGTTATAATATCTTACGTACTAATTAAGCATAGATACTATGCAACAATAGATAAAAATATAAAAAATTATTAGAACCTTAACCCATGAAGAGCCCCTTTGAGGGCATTCCCTGTAGTTTTTCTCCATCCTCACCAAAATATTCCTCTGTCTCAAGGTTGGCTACAACAAAGATATTTATGATGTGTTCTAGTTCCATTTCTCAAGGACAGAGTGTTCCCATGATACCCTTTGAGGTAGAGGAATCAACATTACGAATAGGGTCCTTAAAAGATATAAAATTTATTGAGGGAGTGTATGTAAATTTATATGGATGCTAATATAGGAAACTATTGTTAAGAACCCAATACTAAATACCAAATATCACAATAGATCCAAAGATATCTGAATACAATCACCACACAAAATATATGAAACCATATAGAAAACCACAACTTTATTATAGAATCCCTTGAGGTAGGGCAACACCATACAATGGATCCTATTATGGAAGGGATCCTCTCCTGTTCACTTGCCTCTTCGAGGGGGCATCCTCCTAATGAGCTTCAGCTCCACATATTATTACCAAACCCTTGAGGTAGGGTAACACCATATATTAATCCTTATGGAAGGATAAAACTCCTCAAGCAATCCTTGTTTGTACAATCACAATATTCTTCACTATGTTTCATTACATTG